>JAXGGA010005971.1:0-73588 GCA_038373865.1 Uloborus plumipes | reverse complement strand
AAAGAAAGTAATTGAAATTGATGAACCAAATATATATGGTTGCTCAGTACAATCGTTGCTTTCGGAAAAAGATACCATGTATCAAATATCGGGAACTACCGGTTTTTGATTCACTCTAAAAAATGGTGTTAACCGCTCTTCTTTTTTATTTTAGAAGCTGCTGTACAAAATGCGTTGAGCTCAAGAGTACCGGATTGAGTTAGGTATATTGGGGCTAGTTGTTATATTGCTTTAAATAAGACTCAGGTAAGATGTGCCCATTGAAATAAAAGAGCTTATCGGAATGCAGCAAATGCAATACGTAGGTTTGCAGAACAAATGCTTTGCTGACTTTCATACTCAACAACACCAATATTTCCTTGTTCTCTGAATCTACTTCCCAGTTTATGTTAATTGCTGCTTTTATTTCTTCTTATAAATTGTCATTTTCAATATTACATTGTAGGCAGAAAAAAAATTTTGGTAAAAAAGTATGTACCCTCTGGTGCCTAGCGTCCCTTTTTAGGGACAATTTTTCTTTCTTAAATAAAAAATTTAATTTTTACACGATAATTTTTTAACTATTTTTCCTGTCCATTATACACTATTTGTAACCAGTATACAAAGTATCGTTGAAAAAAAAAATGTCAGGCATTAATGGGTTAAGATTGCAAAAAGTTTAAAGACCTCGATGAAATAATGGGACAGCTAAACCTTTTTCCAGTTCAGTGTTTTTAAACCTGACACAACAAGGAAGGAGGCTATAAATTTGACGCGTTTGTGTATGTGTGTATCTGTCTGTGGAACTCTAGGACTTACAGGGATGTAGCGGTTTTGAAAATTCTTTTTTTTTTTTTTTTTCTATTCGAAAGGAGAATTGCTTGATCGCGAGTGTTCCTAGCGAGGTCGCATCTTCGGAAGAAATTAACTAACGAAGATGTAAATTAAAAACCTCGAAAAGTATTTTCGGCGATTTTTGCAGAGAAAGCATATATTTGAGCATCTAAAGAATTAGAACAAAAAAAGAACAATTTTTTCTCCGTCTGATAGAGCTTGTTTGGGATTTCCATGTGTATAAAGCTCGAATTATAACGTTTTTTTAGCGGATTTTAAATGCAACTAAGCCTTTATTCACACGATTAACCGATTTAATTGTTGGCCGACGGGGAAAGAAAACTCTATGATTCAACATTTTTATCTGTTGCTAGTTTCTATTTGTTAACAAATAAAACACTCGTTTTTGTTGAATACTCGTTTTAATATCTGTACCTCAGAACCAGACTAACGTAAGTCCATTTTCGCCATTTTTCGGTAGAGGGGAAAAACGATTGTCGAATACATCGTTTTTCCCCTCTACTGAAAAATGACGAAAATGGACTTACGTTAGTCTGGTTCTGAGGTACAGATATAAGGATTTTAAAAGGATTTGCAACTCTCTCTCTCTTAATTCTGCTTTTGCGACAAGCAAATTTTACTAGCTGTGATTATCTCTCCTTTTCCGTGTTTCCATGTTCCATAGAAAACAATTAAATACGTTTAAATTTTAAATGCGATCCGACCCGTGAAGTTCATCTTAATACAAGTTGACAATCGGGGAGGGGGGGGGGGGGTTCAATTATGGAAAAAAAAAATACTTTCATTCTGTGCAAAAGCGGGACACCCCACACGAATATTCCGTAAGATAAGCTAACAGGAAAGAAGCTAACAGGCTACGATTCAGGGAAAGAACGATGACAGCTTCTTAGTAACTCAATGTGTTATTTTTAAAATAAAGTGTTTTTTACTATTTGAACTAAAAGTATTCCCCCCCCCCCAAAAAAAAAAAAAAAAATCTTAATAATTTGTCAGCAAGTTGAAATGATTTTTTTTTGCAAAAAACATTTTGTTTTCAATCTTGGGAAAAAATTCAAATAGTGTAATTTCTTTAGTTATTTTTAGTTCACATAGAAGAGAAATATCTGAAAATTAAAAAGATGTTAGTTTTTTGTTTTTGTTTCAGATGAAAATTATTCTGTACCGCCGATTGAAAACAGCAGTTGCACAATGTGCATAAAAATCGGTTGCATGCGAATAATTTTCTGTAAAAAAAGTTTTTCCCCATATTCAGACGTGTAATAAAATAATTTAATAAGTTTGCCAGACTATCTTTTTTCTTTTATCCTAAAAAAAGTTCCCCCCAAAACCGATTTTTTGAACCTTCTAAAGCAGGATTCCCGTTTAAACAACATCCCCCATTTTAATAAACTATTGTAACAAAAACCAATAAAAAATAACTTTTATCCATTAAATAGATTTCACGAGAAATGTGAAATCCATATGATCAATAAAATCTCTCCCCGAAACAAGTCTGGTTACGGCCCTGTTCTGCAACCCAACAAATATTTTGAGCTAGAGTTTTAGTACCGCAAACCATTAATACAGTCAACGCTCGTTATAACGACCACACGTTATAAAGACCATCCTAATATAACGACCGGTGAGAAAATCCCCAACTGTATCCCAATATACTCTATGTTCTACCTCTTATAGCGACCACTCGTTATAAGGACCGTTTTCTGTAAGACGGAGACGGTCGTTATATCGAGGTCGACTGTATCAGACTTTTCTGGTTGGGCAGGAATGTTTGTGTGAATAAGGTCTGATTACTGAGCCTTGAAAACGTGTTTTGCCTTGGGATCCCCAATATCTTAACCCTACCCTGCAAACTTGTGAGTGAAGCCGTCAAATAGCTTATTTGTTTTCATGAACGCAAAAAAGATTCGTTACTATTAAAACGGCTCGAACTTCTTATCGAGTCATTTTTCTTAAATAATCATCAAAAGGGATATTTCGCGCCACTTGGCGGGTGTTAGGCACGCAAACTTGAGAGCTCCCCCCTCTCAGATATTTATGATACTTCATCATAAAATCACGTTCAAAATAATACCATATTTAAAAAGAATAATTTTTCAATAGAGTAATTTTCGTGCTCATGGGATCTTCAAATCTCCTGTATTTCACTCCATTCCCACTATCAAGAACATTTGACGTTTACTCGTAATTTTCAGGTTAGTTCATTGCTACCTAAATATTATCAAAATAAAATAAATTTCTAGTTTAAAATTTTCTCAAGAACATAATATTTTAAGCAAATATTCACTGCTTTCCTACTGGTTTAAAAGCTGTGCAGTGAGGATGATGCCATTCAAATTCTGAACGAACTTTCGCAATGTTTGAATCCAAGAGTACGCGCTTCCACGGTCGGGTGAATGGAACACAGTAGAATTAATTGCTCCAGAAATACGGTGACATACTTGTTGAAAGTAATGTGAACTCGGGGAGGAGATCACTTGGAAAGAACAACACAAGAAAAGAAACATTGTAATGCTTTGCTAGGAAAGTATTAAAAAAAAATCATGGTATAGAACATTTTTGTCATTTTACTTGCAGTTAATGTGATGACACTGACATTGGGTGTCATCATTAGGGGTGGGGCGAAAAACAAAAATTTTGAAATCTTAATTTGTAATACCCTGCAAAAGCTGTGCATGAATACATATGTAAAATATTATCAAGTTTGAGCAACTCCTTTAGGGTCCTACCAGGGTTTGAACTTCTCTAAAAATACGAAAAAATCAATTTTCTAAAATTTTTGGAAAATACAAATAATCACCATTTTTGTTTTAATACCATTAAATTGATTCCTTTTAACACTCTTTTCATGCATCTTCAAAATTATTTAAATTTTATGCAGTATTAAGTGCGTACATAAACCGTAAATTTCCGTGAAATTTACGGTTTGTGCACATAGCAATAATTCTTCTTTAAACTCCAGACACTGTTTTTTTGCAATGAATGGGCAAAATGCAGCTTTTGATTGTAAATACAGTTATATTTCGTTACATTAACAGCCCATAACGCACCACAAGGAGGTAGCTGCATTTCGGATGTCATTCTGCCTTTCCCATCCAGCCAGCCACGGTATTTACATATTTTCAATACATATTTGTGGATGCAATTACTATCTGGTGTTAAACAGGTTTCTCCTTTTGAATCGAAGTTTGAAGTTAGACTTATGACTCAGTTTTGTCATTGATAATTGCGAGCCATAAAGTTCTTCGTTTAAATTCATATCTTGTCTTTTCCTTCAATAGTAATCTACCGTGTCACTAACCAGTTTTGAACCCTTAAAACAGTCGGAGTGTAGAAGAGGTATGCTTATTGAATCACTCGAAAGTACAACTTGTTTTTGAAAAGTTAACTTGTTAACGTTGCAAGAACTCGGTGGAAGATATCAAAGCTTTAAAAATGGATTTTAAAAACGGGCAAAAGTACTTGATGGACATCGTCTATGTAATACAAAAAGAAAAAAGTGTCCCTGATCTCATTATCAAAAATTGTAGACCTTTTAGTCATTAGCTTTCATTAATTCGAACTAACAGAGTTATGAAGCTGTTGATTTTCAAGCTGAATTTCTAATGAGATGAAGATATTCGTCAGTTATATCATTAATCTCGCGCCCGGTCCTGCGGGGGCCCGCAACGCGGACCCCCGGAGGATAGAACCGAAGACTTTACGCTAAGTGGTGGGGCGTGGAGGAGAAAAGTTATATCATTAATAAATATGCTTCTGTATAGCTCAAAAAATTAGAAATTTAAAAGAAGAAAGAAAATTTCCGTGAAACTGGAGCTGCAATCATATTAAAAATTACACATTTCATAAAAGTTTAGAACTATAAGAATAAATTGCCTGGTCAACGCGTGTTTACTTTTCTCCCATTGATCATGTCAATTAAAAAAAATCTCATACTTTGAACTTTCAAAACTTAATATTGGTCATAAAAGTTCTCTTTTAGTTATCAAAGTGTTTTCTGATCTTGTATTCCTAGCAGCATGATCTCATCGGCCGATGATCCGCCATTCATCGAAACCCGATGAAATTCTTGTCGGGAAAGTTGATCGGAAGGATATCGCTTTCTGATGAAAAGTAGCTCATCGAAAACCGTGCTCGGATACTGATCGGAACGATGTCATCGTGCGTTACGGGATCAGTTTACGAGGAGTTCGATGATCGGCAGAGCAAAATCCGATGACTTGACGCTACTTGGGATGCCTTTCTGTAACCCAACTCCTTTACAGTTTGACTATGGTCCGCCGCCATGGCCAATAACAAGCTCTCAAATTTAACAAAGCAGGCATTTCTTCGAATCACCAGATCCACGAAGAAGAGAAGATTATCAATCAAATGAAGTATAGATTGCGTAGCTTTCATTTTACCTACAATTCCATGTTTCACGGAAATTTTCTTTCTTTTTTTAAAATTTCTAATTTCTTGAACCGTACTGAAGGATATTATTTAAAGATATAACTGTGTGTGTGACGGAGCATCTTCATCTCGTTAGTAATTCATCTTGAAAATTAACAGATTCATAACTCTGTTAGCTCGAATTAACGAACTCTAATGACTGGAAAGTCTCCGATTTTTAATAGTGATATCAGGGACACTTTTTTCTTTCTGTATTACATTGAAAATGTTCATCAAACAATTTCCCTCGTTTTTTAAATTCGTTTTTAAGAGCAAGAATCTGAGAGAGTGTCACGCCTGTGATTCATGACCTCTCAGATTTTTTCCAAAAAATTACCAAATGTTTATTATCTTATTGAAAGACCAAATCCAGAATGTTTTGCTCTAAAGTTGAGTTGTTTAGTTTTTATGGACCCCTAAAGTTGAAGGTGCGGCATCAAAAATTAAGCGGATTTTCAAGACATGGAAATTGCTGTGAGCCAAAACTCTTACCAGGAACTGTTAAACTGCAATTTTCTTTTTGTATATGGAATATAGAAGGTTGAAACTTTACAAAATAAACGTTAAATTTGTGGTAAGTTGTTCTCGTAAGGTCAGTGTAGGCCCTCAAAACAGGGCATTTTTGACGTTTTTTAGGTCCAAAGACAGCTTGTACATTTCAGTTGGCACGGCAAAAGTAGTGTCGTGTGAAAGACCAGTGTAAGCACTTTAAAATAATGTATAAATAACCGAGGAAAGTTCAACGTGCTTTTAGTTGCGTAAGGCCGAAATATGAAAAATGTCATATTTTACCGATATTCAAACGGTCATAACTTCCTCTGCCAACAACATATTGAAATATTTTTTTCGCCAATGTCATACTCTATTCTTTATTTTAACAGAACAGTTGAGTCCTTTGAGGCGAAATGTGAAAAATTTTTTTACAAAAAATTAATTTTTTTCTATGCATTTTTTGTAAAAATTTTTTTCACATTTCGCCTCAAAGCACTCAACTGTTCTGTTAAGACAAAGAATAGAGCATGACATTGGCAAAAAAAATATTTCAATATGTTGTTGGCAGAGGAAGTTATAACCGTTTAAATATCGGTAAAATATGACATTTTTCATATTTCGGCCTTACGCAACTAAAAGCACGTTGAACTTTCCTCGGTTATTTATACATTATTTTAAAGTGCTTACACTGGTCTTTCAAACGACACTATTTTTGCCGTGACAACTGAAATGTACAAGCTGTTTTTGGACCTCAAAAACGCTAAAAAACGTCAAAAATGCCCTGTTTTGAGGGCCTTCACTGACCTTACGGCAACAACTTACCACGAATTTAACATTCATTTTGTAAAGTTTCAACCTTCTATATTCCATATACAAAAAGAAAATTGCAATTTAACAGTTCCTGGTAAGAGTTTTGCTCACAGAAATTTCCATGTCTTGAAAATCCGCTTAATTTTTGATGCCGCACCTTCAACTTTAGGGGTCCATAAAAACTAAACAACTCAACTTTAGAGCAAACCATTCTGGATTTGGTCTTTTAATAAGATAATAAACATTTGGTAATTTTTGGGAGAAAATCTGAGAGGTCATGAATCACCTCATAATGCTAGGCGTGACAGTTTCTCAGATTCTTGCTCTTAAAGCTTCGATATCTTCCATTGAGTTCTTGCAACCTTAATAAGTTAACTTTTCAAAAACAAGTTGTACTTACGAGTGATTCAATAAATATACCTCTTCTACACTCCGACTGTTTCAAGGGTTTAAAACTGGTTAGTGAAACGGTAGAATGCTATTGAAGGAAGAGACAAGATATGAATTTAAATGAAAACTTTATGCTCGCAATCATCAATGACAAAACTGAGTCATGGGTCTAACTTCAAACTTTGATTCGAAAGGAGAAACCTGTTTAACATCAGATAGTAATTGCATCCAAAACATGTATCGAAAATATGTAAATAACGTGTCTGGGTGGATGGGAAAGGCAGAATGACACTCGAAATGCAACTACCTCTTTGTGGTGCGTTCTGGGCTGTTAATGCAACGAAATATAATTGCATTTACAACTAAAAGCTACATTTTGCCCATTCATTGCAAAAAATAGTATCTGGATTACAAAAGAAGAATTATTGCTATGCGCAAAAATGGTAAGAAAAGTCAATTTTTGGTTAATTTCACGGAACCTTGCGGTTTATGTACGAGCTTAATACTGCATAGAAAGTGAGTAATTTTGAAGATGCACGAAAAGAGTGTTAAAAGGATAAGGAAGCATTTTTATGGTATTAGAACAAAAATGGTGATTATTTGTTATTACCAAAAAATTTTAGAAAATTGACATTTTTCCATATTTTTGGAGAAATTCAAGCCCTGGTAAGACCCTAAAGGAGTTGTTCAAACTTGATAATATTTTACATGTGTATTGTACTTACGCATGCACAGCTTTTGCCGGTATTACAAATAAAGATTCCAAAATTTTTGTTTTCCGCTCCACCCTCCTGTATACTTGTTACATATGCAACTTGTTGAAAAGTATGGTTGCCACGTTTTTAGCCAGAGGTTGAAAGAACACCACGGAGAAAATGTAAAGTTATTCATTGTAGCTAGATTTATTTAAGTAATTTTATCTCTAATCTAATAATTATAAACCTAAAATACTCAGTGCATCACTGAAACAGTAATTCATCTAAATGATAAGTTTGTATTGTTTAGTAAATAATACTTTGTACTGCTTTTTTAATTAATACTTTATATGTAGAACATATACAAGAGGCAGTGAAAAATATTAAAATAACTCACTGACTTTGGTTTAAACTATTAAACAACAGTCATAATCACTGAATAATAAATTATTATCTTAAAGACAATTTTCAACATAATTTTAATTTGGCTATGCTATAAATAAAAATTTGATAGACAAAAATCAATAGAAATTTGAAACAAAAAACTATGATTAATGTGCAATAGAAATATGAAAAATAAATAAATAAAACTCATATTAAACTATAACTTCGTTGATGAAAATTACACATAAAATAGTTCATGCTGATTCATATTCAATGAATTTAATACATCAGAACACATTCTACCTTTTTTTATGTTTATTTCTAACTTTTTTCGACTTTTCTTATTTTAAATTGGTTTAATTGTCAAGTAAATATTTATGGAAAACATAATTAAGTCTCAATTATATACATTGATTTGAGTCTCAATTAGATTATCTACAAAAGTGTTTATTATATATATTTGCACATTTTTAAAATTCAGCCAATTTTCCAGTTTTAGCGGTTCTACCAATATTTTTTTTCCAGTTTTTGTCACTGCCCTGGCAAAAATACTAATTGACCTATCTAACCCCGAAGTTCAAAGTTAAATTTTTTTAGCTCTTCTAAATTGCTAGTTGCCTAAGATATAATTTTTTCCAACGGAATTTTTTTCCATTTTCGTCTTTTTTCTCTTATAACTTGAAATCATTCAGTTAGTTCACAATAATATATGAATAAAGACTTGTCTGATTTCATTTTCCTTAAAGCTAATGTACTTTCGAAATATTTGGGAAAAACACTTTAACTCATCAAATATGAATCGAAAAACACAGTAGGTGAAAATCCATTATGTCACGTCAGAAACAATTGCCATTAGGGGAAATTATCTGAATGAAAGACACATTCAAAGATTTTTCCTCCTAAGCAAAAGCAATTTTATCGCCTTGTAGTGGTACAATAAAGTTTCCTCAATAATTCTACGCTTTAGAAGGTTTTTAAATAGTACTTACGACCATTAAATGCATTTCCTTCAATTAAATGAGCAAGTATTTTTTTTTTTTTTTGCTTTTGGAAAATTAAAAAAAAAATCATTTAAATCTACAATTTTGAAAGATGAAAATGTGGTAAAATGTATAACCTTTAGTGGACCGTGGACGGTTTGCTGGGCAGAACTTCCTTTCAGGTGGTATGCATGGCCCGTCAAGTTATTTTGGCTCCTCAACAGGGTGCCAATGACTCAAACCGCAGTTTAAATCAAATATTTTTTTTTAAATAATTGATTTTAGGGATGCACCGAGTACTCGGTAAATATTCGGTACTCGGCCTACTCGGCCAATTTGCCGAGTACTCGGTATTCGGCCAAATTTGGATCAGGTACTCGGCCGATACCGAGTAGTTGTAGAAAATTGAATAGTTCAAGACACGTTTTTCAATAATTAAAAATATGCAAATATATATATAATGCAATCATTTGCAATTAATATATTTATAAAATATGACTGAATTCTACGTATAAGTTTTTAAAAAGTTATAATACCAAATAAGTATGAAAATTAACTAAGAATGTGCAAATGTAATTAACTTTTTCATATCGCATATTGGTGTAGGGGAACTTACCTTTGGTCAAGAACAGTCCAAGTGATCCTTAAGATGAATATTAATAAACTCATTAAAAAGAAACTTTCAGTCATATTCCAATATATTTCTAATCATTAAAAATTTAGATTACGAATTTTTAAAATCATGGTTTTGCAGATTCAAACTTGTGGCATAGTGATAACACAGAGAAGTAAAATTAAGTCATTTTTATTAGGGTTAGAAAAAGATTGTCTAATATTTAATGAAAAAAAGGGAAAATGCCAGTAAAATATTTTAATAATTGAAATTGTTGTATCTTAAATTATGGTGCAAAAGACTAATCTTTCAGCATTTTCTGGTGAAAGCTTATTCCTCAGACTGCTGCAAATATAACCTGCCTCGGAAAAAACCCTCTCGCTGTACACACTAGTTGAAGGTGCACTAGGAAACTTTTTTGCTAGTTTGCATAAGATAGGAAACTTTTATTTTTTTTCCACCAAGCAAAAGGACTATTTGTTCTATTTAGTAATTCTCCAGAAAAAAAAGACTCCATCTCTTTCTTTAACATCTCTTCGTATTCGAATTCAGTGTTGGTATTTTCACTATTGACATTTTCTTGTGCATTTGAGACTTCATCAAAGCACTGCCAGAAAGTTGACGAACTTTTTTGACGAACAAGTTTAGAGAATTAGAACTAATCAATAATAGATTAATATAATTCCAACTTAATTGATACTTAATATTTATTCATTTTAAAAATAACTTTTTTCTAAAATTTTTGACAAAATAAATAAAATATTTTAAACAATGCATAAGTTAAATTCAGTGGGATTTTTGTTCTAAGAACTATCATATAGAGGTCCATTCCAATCATCAGTTCATATGTCAGGGTTCGAATTTACTACTGGTCCATTGGTTCCAGACCAGTAAAACTCGCCGCGAATCACCATAAAAACAATCCAAGGACCACCATTTTTTTTAAAGAAAAAAAATGTGATTAATGATTTAAGGTGGACCAGTGATGTTGTCTGTTAACCAGCATATATTCCTGCTCACTGGTCGAGAAGACCAGTAAAATTTTGTAATGATTTCTAACCCTGTACCGCTCTATGTCAATGATTTTTTAAAAAACAATTGGTACTCGGTACTCGGCAACTCGGTACTCGGCCGAGTAGTGAAAGGCCGAGTACTCGGTACTCGGCTACTTGGTAAAATGCTACTCGGTGCATCCCTAATTGATTTAAATCATTTTTTAACTTAAGTACTAGAATTCCTCTTGAAAATTACAAGTTTCACTAGTTCTGCCTTTTTCTTAGCAGTAAAATCTTTATTATTTTAATTTTTGATTTTGTCGCTTGGGTTTATTCTCGCTTGACCTTTCTTAGCTACTCAGAGAATATCTCCTTACACAACTTGTGGCCAAATAAAAATTGACAAGTGTCTGTCTGACTTCTAGATACCAGTTGATTCCCCCACCCCCTTTTTTTTTAAATTTTATTCTAGTCGAAAAAATCAAATTTGTTTTAAATCTTATTTTCCTTTTCATTTAATTCTTATTTGATATTCATCCCATATAACCACTACTCAATTTGTTTATTTTCCTGTATTGGTAGTGAACTACAATACAATCCATGCCAAATTTTATTTGAGTCATACGCATTTGCATAAAAGTTATTTTTACATCACATTGTTAAAAAATGTTATGTTCATTAATATACATTAATTAACACGAGAAGTTTTTAATGCTTCTTTGAAAAAAACAAAATCAAAAAAGTTTTCAATAAAAAAAAACTGATTTAAAAAACAAAAAATGCATTTTTTAAATTCCCGCCTCCCCCCCCCCCCAAACGGCCCCTCAGTTCTTTTAGCTAACTTGCATCACGTATGCCAGTGGTGCACAACATTTTCTTATATATTAGAATTTACACTTACATATCATAATAGTTACATTATATACATCAAAACATAAATTCTGAATAATATTTCCCTGTACCTTTTTTGTTAAAAATTACGCCCTAATTAATATACATATCGCTTATGGGTTTCTTCTGTCTATTTTGGAAAAACATTTTAATAGAAGATTTGTGATCAACACATGAAAAGATATAGACTTGATCTCCAGAAATACATTTGATTATTAGCGAAAAACAATGCACGTTTTTGAAAGAACCAGAAGAACGAAAAATAAGTTTAAACTTCAGGCATAGAAACAGTTACACCATCAGATGTCCTGAATGATGTTAATTATCTTCTTTCCTATCAATTTGGCTAATGAAATACTACGTAATACTACATCCATTTTACGTTAGAGGAAAAAATAATTATGAGTTCCAAATAATGCAAGCGTTAAAGGAACTGGAATCAGATTGGAGAAATAATTAAATGGCATTTGTTATTTGTCCTATTTATGAAAAAAGTTTATGGTTTCTGCTAATGCAATACCTTTATTCACTTCGATAAAAATATATCCTGGAGAAGTGGAACCTGCTGCCTTTTTTAGCTTTTAAACGTCTTTTACTGTTTGTATAAATATCACCAGGGATATGTTTTTTCCTAGAAGAAATTACTTGTTCCTGAATAGCGGAAGAAAATGTCGAAAATTAAAATTTAATGTAATTTCCTCATAACATGTTAGTTTAAAATGTTAAGAGGAATAATTTTTCAACCTCACTGCTGAACGAAATAGTGTAAAGAATTATTTAAAAAAATAAACGGGGTAAGGAGAGTGAAAAGTGAAATACTAGTTTCGATATATTGCCTTTTTTAAAGTTGACCAATTGGACATTTATTTTCAAAAACAACAGTGCATAAAGAGAAAGAAAGAGAGAGAGCAATACATTTTGCAATAAAACTTGTAGTGAAATATTATTTTCTATTTTTGACAGTAAATGTGTATCTTTAAATATGATCAGAAAATTCTGATTTTTCGACATTTAGCCAAAATGGACACGGAGCAAGTGATAGTTAAAATCTTTTTCAAATGCCGCGTTTTGTACTCAGTTAAAAAATATATATTGTGTTCGTTTAATAAATAAACTAGCTGCCAGGGCAGCTAGATTAGCTTCCTGCGGCATGTTCATGCATAATGTCCCCCCCCCCCCCGCCACCCAACTTTTACCTCATTCTGATGTGATATTATATGATATAATTCAATTTTCATTAGATTTTAAGACATACTACATACGTGGCCCAAGAATGCCCAAGCAGCTAGCTGCGTGGCCCGGCGTTGTATGGGCGCTTCGCGCCTTTAAAGTAGTTAAGAATGTTTCAAAAAAAAAAAAAAAATACTCGCCGCCATTGCGGCTCGCTAACAGGAGCTTCACGCCTTCACTTTTTTCCTGCATCAAAAAAAAAAAAAAAAAAATCATTCGAATTAATGAGATGCTTTGCGCCTTCAAAATGGTGAGGAAAGTTACAGCAAGTTCTGCTCGCTCAAGGGAAAGAAGCAGACATAGATACTCAGTTTTTAATATAAGTAGATAAATAAATGGATGTATGTATAGACGCATCAAGGAATGAATAAATGGCATTGAATGATTTAAAAAAAATTATAATAATTTAGTGATTGATAAATAAATAAGGGAATCATTAGATGAATGAATGTGCAAATGGACGAATTTCTGAATAAATACGTACAATGATAAATGAACAAATAAATAAAGTAAAATTACGTTTAAAAGAAAATGAGGATTGGAATCTTCCGAATCGCATCAGTTTCATAGGTTTTATCCTATGGAGGAAGCCAAGCGGCCAAACGGACGAGGGGCCTGCCTTGCCACTCAGCTGCCCTCCACAAGGTGCACTGCACATTAAAAATCAAAACACGCACAATATTGATAAATTACGCACACCGATGCACTGAACATCAGTAGGTCAATAATTAATATTTAAAATACCAGCAATAAGAACTTCATCATTTTACAATTATACAAATTTTGATGTACCACAAAAAAAAAAAAAAAAAAAAAAAAAAAAAAGATTTTAAATTTAGAAAATGGTTCATATTTCCTGTACCTTCACAGGCTGATTTATCATGTCGCACCTGCAAGGGGGTTTCCCCCTACAGGGACCCCGAAGGAGACTCAAAAATGCACACTAGAAATATTTTATGTAATTTTATGATACACAAAGGGGTCCCGTGTAATCTTGATTTAAGGTGAGAAGGGACTTTCAAATTAACAAAAAATGGTCAAAAAATCAGTTTTTCTTAGATGATATTTCTAAAAACTATATGATTGAAATACATATTATTGCTATTGCTATTGTAAATAAATAGCTTTATCTTATTTGTGGTGAATTTGTATTCAAAACTAATTTAATAATGAAATATACAACAGAAAAACAGTAAATGTTGATTTTCTCAAAACATAATTTTACACGTGTTTATAAATTTTATATTGTTGTTTTATTGAAATAAGGATATCTTATACAAAAAAATGTAGATTTTAGTTTTTTTTTTTCTTTAACTTTTGCCACAATATATAAAAAAAATACTCCCATCATTTTATTTTCTGGTATTTTATGTTCCACATTTTCTTGTATTTTGTCATTTTGATGAAATTTCAGGCGCAAGGAATAATATAGAAAAATTTTAAATTAAAAAAAAAATTAATTTTAAAATATTTCAACGAAAATTTTTACATGTGTTAGTATTAGCAACATATAGCTATACTGCAAATTTCTGAGAAATTCATTGAAAATTGCTAAAGAAAAAAATGATAGTCCCTAGTCGCCTTAAGAAGGAAATGACCGTCCCTATGGTTTGCTTCAATTTATTGAGTTAAACCGTAATACTGCTGCGGTCTCTCGCTGGTAAGCTATTTTTGCATCAACTACCAGTTTGCTTGGCACTCTTAGGTTTTTGGGAGGATTTCTGCCTTCTGCTTAGTTACTGTCTAAGCCAGGTTGATGATTCCTAATGAGGATGAAACTGCAGTATCTGGATGACATGGGAGAGATGACTTTGTCCTTCTGTTTAAACGTAATGATGAACAAAAACGCAAAATTCCTTTCAGACACTTGTTTCTCGGCAACTAGGAGCCTCTTTTTAAGCAATGCGAAAACGTTTCGCTCCAAGATACCAGCTGATCTACATATTTCGCACTTCTGTATTTCGTGAGGTTGTTCTCTCAAATTTATGATTACTTCTTAGAGCAAAATTTTATAAAACACAATTTACAAAATATTCTTTTTTCGTTAAAGTAGGGGGAAAAAAAAAGAAACATTAGAAATTGAATTAATTTAGGGGGGTGCGATTCTCAATCAAAGTCCTTTGTGCAGCATATAATGTCCTACCGCAAATTCAGCAATAAAGCAACTTTGAAAAAAAAAAAAAAATCTTTTTTAGGGCGGTCATTTCGGTGGGCCAACGAAATCGAACACGAACATTTATAAATACTGTCGTCCCTGCTTAATCGGGTAATGGATTAACGACTACCTCGCTAATACGAATAAATCTTCCCGGAACCGATGCCATAGACGCAATGTTAAAGATCCCCACCTAAACAAATACCCCGCTTAATCGAGTGATATTTCTTGGAACCGACAGTATATAAATAAAGTTTATTTATGAAACAAAAGGAGCGACCCTCTCCCTAGCTTTTAGAAATATAACGTATTTGTGTGTGTGTTTGATATTTTGCTTTTTCTTATGTGTTTGGAATAGAAACACATGCCCCCCCCCCCCGTCCCCTATACCTCCCCGAAAAACTTGGGCACGATGGGGCTGCGTTTGCTCCAGGTTTTCGCTAATCATTTTCAGCCTCATTTTACACGATTGCTCATCAGCATAAAAATAAATAATAGCAATAATGTTCATCTTATGAGGAAATAAAAATTTCTTCTTTCAACACTGTGCCCTTAACAGCTGCACTTCAGACCTATTTTGATCGCTATTAGAATGCGCCGAGTACAGTTGAACTGAAAACATTAATAACGGCAATCTCTAGAGCGATCGCTCAGGTGCGAGTAAATCTAGCAAATGTGTGTCATGCAAGGCCAGCGGGGAGGAACATATAATTCACGTAAGAAAATAGACTGACTACCTTTAATTAAATATTCTTCTCATCTTCCCGACGAGACGCGACGTTCTGAGCCTCGGTGTGCCGGAAAATCGATGGCCGGAAGCACGGAGGTGATTTTAATTCAGGGGCGTAGGAACCGGGGGAGCTGGGGGTGCTCCGGCTCCCCCTGGAATATTTTAAGCCGGCTCAGCTCCCCCGAAAAAATTCTATCACTACAATTTTTTGCAGTACATTATTCAAAATTTTACTTTTCCAAAGCCCTCTCCCCGCCAAAATCAAAACGGAACATTTGAACTTTCGTTTCCCGGGCTTTAATTTTCCAAAATTGCCGGAAAATTTTTCAGACATTAAAAACAGATTGAAATTGCATTTTTGGAGCTTCAGTTTTGAAAAACAGCTGTGCCCTTAACGTTACCAAATGTACCAGAAATTGTCTAAAATCGTTTTTTAAAGCTACAATTTGGAAATTTTCTAGGAGAAATTTAAGACTCCCTATTTCCGCACGAATATTACTTCTAAAGCTAAGTTTATATTACTAATGTAAAAGTATGCACTAAACTTGCTGTCTTTTTGAGAAAAGAGATATTAGTTATGTTTTAAAATTCTTTTCATTCACATCAAGTTTGTTTGAATATTCATGATTTCAATAATTGAACTTTTGTGAACAAAGGGTGGCAAAGTGAGTCTCGCTCCCCCCCCCCCCCTGAAGCTCCAATATTCGGCACTGCGCTCAGCTCCCCCTACTTTTACCAAGTTCCTACGCCACCGTTTTAATTGTTTTTTTTTCGAATGCAGTGAAAACTCGTTTAACCGAACCCCATTTAACCGGACCTCGCTTAATCCAGACAGCCATTCAGATGTACATACTCTGTAAATTAGTGGTGTCCATGTCCAACTCTTTTCTACCAGAGGGTCGACTTTCATATCGAAATGATTCTTGCGAGCGGGGACAGATACAACGGAGGGGCGATAGGGGAGATCGCCCCTCCCTTGGGGGACTCAAAACTGGTAATTCTTCAATGTTGAATTCTTAAAAAGGCATTTTTAGAATATCTTTGATGCTAGCAGGAGGAAGGTTCAGTTTAGCAGAGATACGTTTCGCAATTGAAGTCCAAAACATATACGAGGTCAATATTTGTATACCAAGATGTGTAAATTTACATATCTTGTAGAAATTGTACAGGAAAAAATAAATTTTTTGTAAAAAAATTTTTTACATTTCGCCTCAAAGGACTCAACTGTTCTGTTAAGACAAAGAATATAGTATGACATTGGCAAAAAAATATTTCAATATGTTGTTGGCAGAGGAAGTTATGACCGTTTGAATATCGGTAAAATATGATTTTTTTCATATTTCGGCCGTACGCAACTAAAAGCACGTTGAACTTTCCTCGGTTATTTATACATTATTTTAAATTGCTTACACTGGTCTTTCAAACGACACTACTTTTGCCGTGCGAACTGAAATGTACAAGCTGTTTTTGAACCTCAAAAACGCTAAAGAACGTCGAAAATGCCTTGTTTTGAGGGCCTTCACTGACCTTACGGCAACAACTTACCACAAATTTAACATTCATTTTGTAAAGTTTCAACCTTTTATATTCCATATACAAAAAGAATAATGGAGTTAAACTGTTCCTGGTAAGAGCTTTGGTTCACGGCAACTTCCATGTCTTGAAAATCCGTTTACTTTTTGATGCCGCACCTTCATCTTTAGGGATCCATAAAAACTAAACAACTCAACTTTAGAGCAAAACATTCTGGATTTGGTCTTTCAATAAGATAATAAACATTTGGTAATTTTTGGGAGAAAATCTGAGAGGTCATGAATAATCTCATAATGCTAGGCGTGACAGTTTCTCAGATTCTTGCTCTTAACGGACATATAATATTAATTCTTAAAATCTAAATCAGTACCGAGAAATGCTTTAAATACAAGCTTGCGACGAAACATTCTACCCGCGGATTAACCCAGAAAATACGAACAAATCCTCGCTCACTGAAGGAATAGCTTTTTAAAGTTTCACGCCTCCATATACTTAATTCAGATGGCCTTTATTCAGAATGTTCTTTTAACTATTTCCCACCCACAACTGACTATGAAACATATTCAGGTAAAATATATTGTAAGAAACCACCTGCTGACAATAACTCAGTTTTCTTAAAAAGGCAGATACGACTTTCGAACACAAATATATACTGCAAAAAAACACCTGTTGACAATTTCTCAGTTTTCTATAAAAAGGCAGATACGACGTCTGTGCTTAGCACGGCAGAATACAGCTTTAAAAAATAAAGAGCAACATTCTTTCAAACTTATATTCATTAGTTTACTGTCTAAAACACTGTCTAATCAGAAAAAAACGAAGTGCAGGAGCTCTTATATGCAGGTTAAGCCCTGATATTGAGTTATTTTCCAGAAAGAAGGTGAAGGTTTTTTCATAAAAATTTCCCACGAAAATATTTGGTAGGTATACCTTGATTTTCCTATCAAAATTCTGATAAAGTGCTGCATGAAAATAGAATCAGGATAGAACAGATGAATAATTATAAAGGGTTTCAGAAAATGATAACTTTTCTCTCTGAAATTTAAGTTGCCAAAAAACTTAGTAGTTTTGCGAAAACATAATACATTCTTAGTAGATACTACAGAAAATAACAGTTAATAATAGTCAATGCTGCACTACTAAAGGTACTGTCGGCCGTAAAGGTACTGTAACTGTGGGATCTTTAACGTTGCGTCTATGGCAAATATTCGGTTCCAGAATATTTTATTCGTATAAACGGGGTATTCGTTTATCCGTTACCTGATTACGCGAAGACGGCAGTATTATCTTTTTATCTTCGTCCACTTTAGATGTTCATCAAAAATTTATGGGAAGTTATTCAAAAAAAAAAAAAAAAACAATTCACCGTGGATCGTCAATTGAATAAATTAGAAATTTTCCGGGTAAACCCGAGGAAATAATTACTGAAAAATTTGATAGTGGCATATTTATGAAATGACACACAAGAAGCTTAGTACTTTGATAGGTTAAGCAGGAAAGTTTTATTTTTTTAATTATTTTATTGTATTCATATTTATTTATTTTATTATTATTTTTTACAAACAGAACAAGAAAGACAAAAATTGAATAAAGAATTAATGTAGTAAGTTTAGTAAAATCGATTAAATGTATAGAAAAATAAATGCGTTCTTGCTGCAGAATCAATAATTTTTATTATCAATTAGTTAGCAAAAGTATAAAAATGTTTAAAAAGTAGTTTTCAATACCCGAAAATTAAAATTGTAAATGCGTGTGATCAATTTTTAACTCATATCAACAATACCCAGAGCATTTTAAATTATTCATAACTTAAACTTAAAGGAAGAAGAGAGAAAAGAGAAAACTTTCCAACAAGTTTTAAAATTGAACGCAAAAGCATAAAAACGTTTAAATGAAGTACCGTAAAATTGGGTGTATAGGAACAGCGGGGTCAATCGGAACAAAACTTCTCGACCGTACAAAGAAATTCTTCATAAATATACTATTGGGTATTTTTCACCGTGAATTTTTTTTTCGAAAGGTAAGATCATAGGAAGTAGGAAAAAATTACTTTTGTCAATCTGGCAACGCTACTGGCTTCTAAGGCGGGCTGCACGTGGAATGCTAGAAAACATCACATTTTCATAGACTGCAAAACTTCATATGCAAGAACAAACCTTCTTATATTTAAAAACTCAGAGTGGTATGTTTCAATTATACATGTATCTGAACAACAGAATACCACATTAGAATTTACATTTTTTATAAATTGTGTCATAAAAATGAAGAATTCTGAAAAATGCCATAGGAAAAAAATTTGCGGGGTGAATCGGAACACTTAGTTTTGTTGTTCCAATTCAAACTTATTTGAAGGAAACTGTTTGAAAAATCAAGATTCTAACCCCAATTATTCAAATCAAGACAAGGACAAGGATTTATTACTGTTTATCCCTTCTCGTGAGCAACTAGATCTTAAAATGACAAAAAGTTGTAGATTTCAAAAGTTTTTTCTCCAGGAGACTTCTTTTGACTTAAAATACGAGGGGAAAAGTCACATAGACTTTATGTAGCAAAAGTTCAGCACACAGACAGTGATGAATAAGCGAAAAAATATTTCAGGACAATCCCCGAAACCCAGAAATTTCAAGAAACTAAAGAAAAGGCAGAGTTCATCCCAGGAGATGTTATGAAAAAAAATAAGCCAAGTCACAATTGCTAGTTTTAAGGACAAGTACATATTTGTGGACGACATGAGTGACTTCCATTCATGTTAAATCTTTGTATTTCAATTCAAAAACATTTCTTAAAATTACTTTTCATTTTTCATAAGTTCAAAATTATTTTGAATTTTGACGAATTATAAACGTTTACTGGTATTGAAATTATACATTTATTTAACAGTAATTATCTGTTCTTATTCTCCCCCATCAATATTACTCATGTTTATGAGACCTATTACAGGTTAAATTGAAAAAAAATAAAAATTTAGCCAGGTGTTCCGATTGACCCCTATCTGCGGGGTGAATAGGAACACCTATAAAATGCTATGTATATGAATAAAAACTGTTCAATATGTTTTGTACTTGCTCGGAATATCAAGAACAAACCAAGACCGAAGTTTTTACCCAAAAATTTAAATTAAAAAAAAATCTTTTAATTACTTTTTTTACAGTCAAAGCTGAAAAGTGTTCCGATTAACCCCATTTTACGGTATTGAAATAAACTAGTAAACAGCATAAGGGAAAAAATCATAACAATTAATCGCAAAATTAACAATTTATTGGAAGAAAACACACACTTCGTACCAGAAATAAACAACTTTATGATTTGTTTGTTTGTGTAATTAAAATGCAATTACTAAAAATACCCAGTTATAACTGAATAGAACATTTTATTAAAAATTTTACTTTATGATTTGTTTGTTTGTGTAATTAAAATGCAATTACTAAAAATACCCAGTTATAACTGAATAGAACATTTTATTAAAAATTTTTAACGAAAATGTTTTTATGAGCATTAAATAAAAGTTAAATATGAGTAGCACAAGAATAATTTACTTTAATATTTTAACTTTTTACAAGTATTATATTATTAACGTGACTTAAAAAGTAACTCACCAACTGGCGCGTCTTTGATCAACTATTACTGTGGGAGCATCAGCATGTAAAAGACATAAATCCATCAGGAATGTGCAGGCACAACAGTTCTTTAATACAGGTAAAAAGATTAAAAAGTTTCAACTGCTGTTAGTTGCTGCATAAAAAAAGGGAAAATCAGTCTCTCTTTCTGGGTTTTAAAGAAATCGTTTGTTTTGAAAACGGAACTTTCTCGTGGGAAGAGCTCCTGTTGCTGACCTTGGAAAGAAACCTTCCAATCATGGAACCTTTTTTCCAATCCCAAACCATCAATTCGAAAGCAAAACAGACGGCTTTTTCATTTGGAGTAAAAATTCCTGCTTCGCTTTTTGGTATCGTCAGCAGACCACGTGATGCGACCCCGTTTTGGATGAGGTCGCTTTCATGATCGACGAATTTCGCTGCCGGGCGAAAGGTAAGCGATTGCAGATTGAGTTTTCGCTGCATTTCTATTCTTTTTTCTTTTTCTTCTCGGCTTTTCCATTCAACTGTGTTGAAACAATTTTTCCCGCGCTCAGAAACAATTTCAGTTGAGGAACGCGGACTTTCCGCTGTGATAAAAATAATTCGAATTGATTCTCGTGCTCTAAAATTTTCAGCTGACTAAATAACATGTTTGTGGACATTCATGGACCGAATTTTGTGGAAAACAGGAAAAAGCCTTTTGATGATTAATTGTGTAAAATGTTCAAACTTTCAAAAGCGGGAGCGAAATCGGTATTTTTTTCTAGGACACCAAATATTTTTATTGCCGGAGAATATGGTAAACTGTCTTTAAGGAGAGAAAAAAAAGAACTGTGTTCAAGTAATAATTTTATTTTGGTTTGATTTGGCTTTCTTTCGAGAATGTTCATTCGTTTCACACATATTTTGGAAATTAAAGCTTTTAACTAATGCACAATTCATCATCTCTTAAAAAATGCACTGATGTTCTTTTAGAACGTTTTATTCAACAAAAAACCTTTGTCGAACAGAGATTCGGTACCGCTTCTTCAGTGGATCGTCTTCAGTCCGCGAAAAACGAAGACGGGTTCTTTTAAAAATGTTTTTCTATTAAAAAAAAAAAAAAAAGAGAAAAAATGAATTTTGACGTATCGAAGTCTTTTGCAATGACGAATTGCGTTGTGTATGGTTTACGTCCGATAGCAGATTACCCAACTTTGCCCCCGAGCCGTAAAGTCATTTTGGCTGCAAATAAAGTACTCGGTAACCATCAAGAAGGATCTTAGGAGCATATAGCCGTAGGCCACGTATTGGTAACCTGCGAGCTCAGCAGATGGAGCCACGACCGCGCAATGCAATCCTGCATGGTGGAGAAGCGAAGGCTGGTGAACGCGAGGCTTTGGCAAACTGCTAATTTGAAAGAAGAACTGCTCGACATTCGAGGTCCAAAAAGAAAACATATAGCAATTTGTCATTGCCAAAAAAAAAAAAAAAAAAACAAACACGTAATTCTTTTGCGGATTTATAGTACTTGTTTCGCTGCTCCACATAGACTGAGAAACTACGTATGTACTGAAATTGAAAACCGATACTCGGAACTAATGGTACACTGCGATGCAAAAGTTTAGACAATTGGCAAATATGTGAATAAAAAGAAAACTATTCAACGAAATGCTTTCAAATTTCTACTGCAGGTACACAATATGGTCCCAAATACGTGTATGGAGTTCTTAAAATTTTAACTGGAATCAAATTTTGGATATTATAAAAAACAATTTTTAACATTGTTGCAAAAGTTTAGACAATAGTCATATTTTATGCAAATATCCCTTGAAATGTAATTAGTAAAGGGAAAGGCGGGACTTTATTATTCAATTATAAAGTGCAGAGATTGCTGAATAAATAATCAAAATCTCAAAAGCTCTGTAGTTCTCGTGTAAAGAAGATGAGAAAGTTTGGAAGCCGAAATTTGAAAATGAACCTACTTTATTAATTTTTTGTCTTTTAAATCGGCTCTAGTATGGTAGTACGTTGTTTTTTACTTTGTGGAGAGCAAATTCAGACATGCGTATCGATCAAAAAGTCCAAGAAAAATTATGTTTCTTAAGGATGGAGAAATTGAAAAAACGGCTCATACTGACGATTCGCCCCTTAATCCTACAAAACTTCAACTTGGGTCAAAAACAGCACGTGACAGCATAAGTAGATGAACAACTGAATCGGAATGCATTAAAAAAACAAAGAATTGTGCCTGAGCCTTTTCGGACAGTCTGTCCCGAATAAGCCAGATTTTAATGTGAAAAGCAGCATACGTATCATCGTGACTAAAAAATGAATGGTACTTTCTTTGATAAAAATTATTAAAATTGGGATGGCCTAGATGGATTATAATTATATTCGCGGACTTGAGAAATACCCAATGATCATATGCTGTGCTGCTTTTACCATTAAAATCTGGCTTATTTGGGACACTCTGTCCAAAAAGGCTAAAGCACAATTCTTTGTTTTTTTATGCATTTCGATTCAGTTGTTCATCTACTTATGCTGTCACGTGCTGTTCTTCACCCACGTTGAAGTTTTGTAGGATTACAGGGCAAATCGTCAGTTCGAGCCGTTTTTTCAATTCCTTCATCTTTAAGAAATATCATTTTTCTTGGTCTTTTGATCGATACGCATGTCTGAATTTGCTCTCCACAAAGTAAAAAACAACGTACTACCATACTAGAGCCGATTTAAAAGACAAAAAATTAATAAAGAAGGTTCATTTTCAAATTACGGCTTCCAAACTTTCTCATCTTCTTTACACGAGAACTACAGAGCTTTTGAGGTCTTGATTATTTATTTAGCAATCTCTGCACTTTATAATTGAATAATTAAGTTCCTCCTTTCCTCCACCAATCACATTTCAAGGGATATTTGCATAAAATCTGACTATTGTCTAAACTTTTGCAACAATGTAAAAAAATGTCTTTTGTACTGTCCAAAATTTGGTTCCAGTTATATTTTTAAGAACTCCATACACGTATTTGGGACTATATTGTGTACCTGCAGTAGAAATTTGAAAGCATTTCGTTGAATAGTTTTCTTTTTATTCACATATTTGCCCTTTGTCTAAACTTTTGCATCGCAGTGTAGGTAATTATATTTTCTGCAGCCTTTTCTACTTGCGAATAAACAAATTTAGCTTCGGAGGAGTGAAAATGAAATGACCAACCCCGACAAATTTACAAAATAAGAAGCGCCATTTAATTTCAATTTTTTTTTTTTTTTTTTTTTTTTTTTTTTTTTTTACGGTGAAAGAATTGTGTTCCTATTCACCTGCTGCATTAAAAAAAAAAAAAAAATCAAAATATTTGAACCTGCGTAGAATTTCTGCTTTCTTTTAAAGCTGCCTTGTACTGCGTACTAATGTAGAAAATAGCTGGGTCACTATGAGCAGCTAGTAGCTAAAATTCCTAATTATTGGTAAAAACTCTACATCATTCATTTTACTTTGCCCATGAAAGTTGTGGCTTTTCAAAAGGCTTTTGAATTATTACTTTCTTTCGTGTACTTCCAGAAAAAAAAAAAAGAAAAAAAACGTTAATAAAAAATGTTGATGCTAAATCCTAAGATTTTTTTAAAAAATAAAATTAAATAATAAAAAAAAAAAACACTTGTAAGCAATAGCAATTCGTAAATACTTAGGTACTCCAAGAAACTTTCTCTGCTTTAGTTTAGAAATAAATTCATTGTTGCCATTTGGACGAAAGAAATAAAGGCCTGTTTTAAAAATAACCGGATAACAGTAAGGCCCCTATATAAACAGAGCTTCTATAAAGATACTGCTATGAAATGTTACATGACTATCATAGATGATTTTTTTTAAACAACACTATTTTAAGCTAATGGATATTTTCAATATTATAAAACAATTTCGCAACATTTTTTTCGCTCTTTCCTATTTTAACCATTTACAGTTTTTCGGACAATTTTTTATTCGTATTTTTTAAAAAAAATAGGAATAACTGTACAACAGCATCTATTAAAAAAGAACAATTTTAGAAAGAAAATTTACTTTGTTGAAAAAGTTTTTTTCTAATTTGAAAAAAAAAAAAAAAAAAAATGTTATTTTTACCTATTTCATGGTTTTCCCCCATGTGGGGGAAAAAAAGGAATTATGAAGTCTAAATTCGACATTGAAAGTCTAATTTCAATCATAATGTGCTGCCTCAGTAACAGTTAAAATCTTTTTTTCCCCTTTTTAATAATATGTTGTACTTGATTTTTCTCCTGATCAGTCCTGATCTTTCATTGATTTTTACTACCCTTCTTTAAGTTTCTATATCTGTATCATGCTTTAAAGAAAACCTCGAGAAATTTTAGTAAATATTTGGTAGGGTTAGGACTGGAGAAGATGATCGAGGGGATGAGTTCAGGGTCCTTCCACTGATAAATGTTCTACTTTGACGTAATATATCAATTATTCAAAGTCAAAATCGTTTAATCAGTTTAAGTAATTTTTGGTATCGTTAAGGCTGGGTGGAAGGAGTTCAATCTCGAAAGTTTTTCAAAATTCTAGCCAATTTCAGGCTTATGTTAGAAACTAGGAGCTCCTGGAAATTTTTTGAAATTGAAGATTTTAAAACGCAAATCTAAGCTATCTTTGATGGCAGTAAGAAATTGGAAATGGTTCGGTGGCTCTCTTCGGAAGTTTTCTGTCATTGAATTTTGAAACACTTAATTTTGGTAATGTTTGAAGAGGAAGGAGGTTCGGTAATCTTCTTGGAAAAATAAAAATGCAATTTTAAGATATATTTCATTACGAACGATAAAGGAAAGGAACATTGAAGTCCTAAAAACACAATTTTGGACTGTGGGAATGTGGGTAATTTTTCGCCTTTTAAATCTGAGAAACGCTATAGTAATCTGGCTATCTTTACTGATTTATTGGGATGCCTTAAATTAAAAAAAAAAAATGAAATCAGGCTAACCTTCTACTCAAAAAATCTCGAAACTGACAATCTAAAAATACGACTTTAGGCTTCTGCGAAGAAAGGATGAGCAAGTAGATGGGGGGGGGGGGGGGGGGGGGGGATTCTCTTTCAAGTTCTTTTTCGAAACTAAAGTTAATATTACGCAATTTTCGGGAAGGAAGGTTCATGCGGAAATTTTTGAAACCGAAATTTTAAGTTTTCTGTGGTGACGTTAAGAAAAGGGGAGGGAGAAGGGTCACCAAAATCAAGTATTCGAAAGGCGAAGTTTTAAAAACAATTTTTTAAGACGTTTGGAAAAAGTTCCGGATTTGGGGGCTGTCCCCAAAAATACTGTGATGTTAGAGGTGGCGTGGTTTCTCTCTCTCTCACTCTCTCTCAAAAAAAAAAAGGCTTCAAATGCATTTTTAGGCTACGATTGATGACGTTCTGGAAAGAGAGAGGTGGTCGATCTTTCTCGTCAATTTTTTTTTAAAATTGAGGCTATAAAAACGCAATTTCAAATCTTTGGGGATGTTACAGAAGGGATGGAAGATTAAGATTTTCTTACCGAAAAACAGTTAATACCGAAGATACCGAACTTGATACCGAAAATACTAGCAGAGTACAGACGTTTTCTGCTGACGATGTAGACACTGAAGGAAAGGATGAGGTTTCCTATTAAAAGTTGTTTGACATTAAAATCTCTAACACGCTATTGACAACATTAAAGTTCAGTCAAGTTACGGTTGGGAGGGGGGGGGGGTAACGTCTCTAAGCGTATCTTTTACTCTTGCTTTATGCTTTTTCGACTTGACGATTCTTCACATGGTACTAGGAAACCATAGTTTTTACAATACAAGATTCATTGTAGCCTCCCTCTACTAGTAATAGTATATATTGCCTTAATAGAAGCCAAACAAAGTTTTCAGAAGCTCAAGAGTTAATAGGCATGCGCGTTCGCAGGCATAAGGGCGCACCAGTTCATGGGTTTTTCCACTCCAGAAACACATTGCATTCAGGTTGGAGCAAAGATTTCCATGGATTTGCCGGTAGAAATAATTTTAAATGAATGAAGAATCTATGTTTTAATAACTAACCTATATTATTAACAGTGAATAGAAATTTTTAATAATGTTAAATAGCATGACAATGATATGTAAGTTTTATAATTCCTCAACACTGGAAATTTTTTTTACAACATGTTGTTTAATAAGCATTTATTTAAATACGTTAGAGCAAGGATTGAACCTCTTTGATTTATGATTGAATTAAACTTTCATCTCGTTGATTTCTTTTATTTTTACGTTTGGTTGTGATTATTTTTGAAGCAAATTCTGTTATTTGTCTGATAAGATATGTAACGATTACTAAAGAAATTTTACTTGAATAGTACAATTAAAAATGATAAGAGGAAATTTCAAAATTTAACTGGATTCAGGTTTTTTTTTTATGGCTTACTTGTCTTTTCTTTATGGTTTCAGTGGACCTCGGGTTTTTTTTTTTTTTTTTCACTGACAAAGAGGTTCGTTTCCTTAGCCTCGATACTGTTTGAGAATTGCAGGATATTTTTATCCTTTTTATTTGTATTTTTGATTACCTTATGTTTATTTACTTCTGTTATTTTAGAACTTTGTGACTGATTTCTTTATTTTTATATACCTATTGTTAACAATTTTTACTTCTTCTTAACTTTGGGACGTTTTTTAAATACTTGAAAAAAAAAGGAAAAGGAAGATGCCTACATGGTGGAGTGGTGAAAATACTTGCTTTGTGTTCGATCCCCACCGATGCCCTGGTCGTTCCTCTCTCTCGCTTGTGATGCAAATCTTCCTTGTGTTTTCTTATTTGAAGTTTATCTTCCTTGTGTTTTCTTATTTGAAGTTTATCTTCCTTTTGAGGCGATAGCTCCCCTCTTTCCCACTGCTGTGGGACAAGGGATACGACAATGAACCAATAAAGGAACATCTTTCCCATTTGTGATGTGGATGTGAATCTTATTAAATTTATTTGTATTTTCTCAATTGAACCTTGGAACAAAAAAACTTGTCTTGATTTTCCACTCGTAATAAATTTTTTACACTGAATTCACTTTTAGCTGATTTTACCTGTGAAATAAAATTATAAGATTTTCTACTTAATAAAAAACTTTTGAGAATATGCCTCTTTGAGAACAAAATGTAAAAAACTGTCTAATCTATATGAACTCTGATCGAAGATTTCAAATGACATTAATTCAGTATTTTCTGGAAAGTTGGAAATTAATAAGCATCATATTATTCATGCAACATACCGCCATATTATTCATCTGAAATTCTTTTTAACACAGAAGTATGATCAATGCTATATTACAAATGAAACACATGAAGTTTAATGAATTAAGTACCGTAAAATGGGGTGTATAGGAACAGCGGGGTCAATCGGAACAAAACTTCCCGACCGTACAACGATATTCTTCATAAATAAACTATTGGGTATTTTTCACCATGAATTTATTTCTTAGTAGGTAAGATCATAGGGAGTAGGAAAAAAATTACTTTTGTCCATCTGGCAACGCTATTGGCTTCTAAGGAGGCTGCACGTGGAACGCTAGAAAACATCACATTTCCATAGACTGCAAAACTTCATATGCAAGATCAAACCTTCTTATATTTAAAAAACTAAGAGTGGTATGTTATCAATTATACATGTATCTGAAACAACAGAATTACCGCGATTAGAATTGACATTTTTTATAAATTGTGTCATAAAAAATGAAGAATTCTGAAAAATGGCATCGAAAAAATATTTGCAGGGTGAATCGGAACACTTAGTCCTGTTCGTTCCAATTCAAACTTATTTGAAGGAAACTGTTTGAAAAATCAAGATTCTAATCCCCAATTCTTCTTAATCAAGACAAGGACAAGGTTTTATTACTGTTTATCCCTTCTCGTGAGCAACTAGATCTTAGAATGACATTAGTTGCAGATTTCAAAAGATTTTTTCTCCAGGAGACTACTTTTACTTAAAATACGAGGGGGAAAGTCACATAGACTTTATGTAGTAAAAATCCAGCCACACGACAGTGATGAATAAGCGTAAAAAGCTTTCAGGACCAATCCCCGAAACCCAGAGATTTCAAGAAACTAAAGAAAAGACAGAGTTCATCCCAGGAGATGTTATGAAAAAACTTAAGACAAGTCACAATTGCTAGTTTTAAGGACAAGTACATATTTGTGGACGACATGAGTGACTTCCATTCATGTTAAATCTTTGTATTTCAATTCAAAAGCATTTCTTAAAATTACTTTTCATTTTTCATAAGTTCAAAATTATTTTGAATTCGACAAATTATACACGTTTACTGGTATTGAAATTATGCATTTATTTGACAGTAATTATCTGTTCTTATTCTCCCCATCAATATTACTCATTTTGTGAGACCTATTACAGGTTAAATTGAAAAAAAAAATAAAAATTTTAACAAGTGTTCCAATTGACCCCTATCAGCGGGGTGATTCGGAACACCCATAATTTTCTATATATTTTAATAATAATTTTTCAAAATGCTTTGCCTTCGCTTGGAATATCAAAAGTAAAGCAAGACCGAAGTTTTTACCCAAAAAATCAAATTAAAAAAAAATCTTTTAACTACTTTTTTTACAATCAAAGCTGAAAAGTGTTCCGATTCACCCCATTTTACGGTATCTTATTAAATTCAATGCGGGAAAAATTAAGATAATTTTATACAATTTGAAATGCATACAGTGATCTTAGGCACCTAAACTCCTAAGCATGCCACCTGGTGAGGAGACCCTCATACTACTCTCTCAAAGTTGACTACTTTTAGATCAGAGCTGGACTTTCAAAGGGAAAAAAAAATCTAGAAACAAATTTTATAAAAATATATTTATTTAATATAGATTTTTTGTACATATTTTCAAGTAATAGTAAAGTCAACTGTCAGCAGTTACAATTCCTGTAATTGCCCTTAAAATATAAGGCAGTGCTGTGGGATCTCTATGTAATCTGTAAAATACAAAAGTAAAAAACAAAATAGTAAAATGAAAATAATATTCAGTTAATTAAATAAATTATTTGGTTTTATATTCAATGTCCCTTAAAGACTGTGAGTATGCATGAATAAAAAAAAAAGCTTTCTGAAAAATTCAAATTTAGACTAAATTTGTTCCAAAGAATATATTTCTCGGATATAATAATGTTTAATGAAACCAGTGTGCCTGTTGTGGTGAATTAATACATAAAACTAAATATTTGAGCAAAATTTTCATATTTTTTCCAAAAACATTATTATTCTCTATTAATAATAAAGCTGAAGGTGGGTCTTTCTTTCCTTCTGTCTGTCTGTTACACGCATAGCGCCAAAACCGTTCGGTCGATTTTCATGCCATTTGGCACAAAATTAGTTTGTAGCACGAAGTTTTGCACCTCGAAGCGATTTTTCGAAAATTCCATTTCGTTCTTTTTCTATTCGAATTCTTAGCGGAAATTCGATAAAATAGGGAAGAAATATTTCATACACATTTTCAAGTCTTATGTCATTCGAAAGCTTGAAATTTTCTGCATAAAATGAAGTTTTTTCGAAGTTTCTACGATCATCAGGAGAGCTGTAATAATTGTTTTTAGAATCCCGGAATTCAAGGCTTACCTTCAGTAAAGCAAGCCAAACGATTCTAAAATGGTTCAGCTCGAGAATAAAATTTGTTTGAAAAGAGAGATGAAATGAATTATTTTATCAACGGAAATCAACTTTTCATGTTGTTACCATGGTTACGTTTTCATACCTTTTTTTGTTTCGTTCTTTTTCCAGCGTTGCCAGACGTAGTATTTTTGATACTACGGTAGTATTTTTTCGGCCCAAATAAGGAGCGTAGTATTTTTCTGGCAACCCTGTTTCCAATATACTTTAATGACTTAATTAAAAGATTTGGCAGATTTTTTTTTTTTCATTTTCATAGATGTCGCATTTCAGCAATATTGATTTTGGCAACGTTTGGAAACAGTAGTATTTTGTAGTATATTTTTTTAGAGGAGGCGTAGTATTTTTCTGTTTCAATTCTCTGGCAACCCTGTCTTTTTCCCGGTGAAAATGTGCTTTGGGACAATGCTTGGCGCGTTTTCAAAAAGTCACCAACTGGCGCGTTTTTGCGTGTCTCGCGGAGTTGAAAGCTCCGAGAGAAACTACGCAAAATAGTCAGGGTTACCACGCTTGGCGCGCCTATCGCCCATTTAGCGAGAAAAGGGTACCTAATGCACAGATTAACCAAATATCGTATCAATTGCGATATTGCATCGTTCTTTTTAAAGTGTTTCATTTCGGAAAATGTATTGTTTTGTTTTTAAAGCTAGGAAAGAAAACTTTCTTCTTCTTTTAAACTTTGGTAAGATTTCTGTTGGTTTCTGTGAGCAACAAAATTGTTCTTATTTTCTCTTTTGGCTTATTTTTGTGCACCTCTCCTTGGGGTTGCATTTGAATGTCCCCAAGGGGGTGTTTTACCCCTTTTATGGGGTAAATCAGTGTTTTCAATGCTGACAAAAGTGATATGAATTGGCGCGACCACTTGGCGATAGATAACTTCCTGAACAAAATAGAAAATAAAATCCAAGAAATACTTATAATTCATAATTTAATATTTTTCTTTCTTTCTTTTTATTTTTTTAGTACAATATAATGTAAAACTTGCTCTTATATAAATTCAATCTATCAATTTGATTAGGAGGAAAAAAGTATGGAACATTTCTGCTATGAAAAATACAATGAAATACACAAACTTGTTATTAAAATATTATAAATGCATACTTAAAAGAAAACTTTTGACATACCTTCCATTTTCTAAGTCTTTAGGTGGGCTTAAAACAATAGCTGCAACACTAAAAAAAGGTTAAAATATTAACAAAGCATAAAGTTCAAAAGTTTTAATACAAAAACAAATGCGATGACCAGCAACAGGCTCTGGGCCCAACAGGGCTGGTCCTAGTCAAATTATAGACCCCAATGAAGATCAATGGCCCTCTTAAAACTATCTACTCCCTTGCTCCTTACCGCCTCTTCCAGTAAACTATTCCAAGTTCCCACTACTCTGCTAAAATAGTAATTTTTCCGAATTTCCAGGTTAGCCTGAGATTTAAACAGCTTATAACAATGACCCCTTGTCCTGCTTTCCGTGCAAAAATTTAACCCTATAACATCTTTCATTTTGATAAATTTAAACAACTGAATCATGTCCCCTCTGGTTCTCCTTTGCTCAAGACTATACATGTTAAGCATTCTAAGTCTGGAATCATAGTCTAAATTAGAAAATCCATTCACTAACCTTGTAGCCCTCCTTTGTACCCTTTCCAATAAATTAATATCTTTCTTAAGATAAGGAGACCAAAACTGAACAGCATACTCTAAATGAGGTCTTACCAAACTTCTATATAAAGGCAGAAGAACCTTCTAAGATTTATTTGAAATAGATCTATTTATAAACCCAAGCATCCTATTGGCTTTGTTACTAGCTATGCTGCACTGTTGATTAAACTTGAAGTCATGATTTATTAAGACACCTAGATCCATAACATTCTCTGCCTTACTAATGACTGAACCCTGTAAATAATAGCTTGTATGCTTATTTCTATGACCTAAATGCAGCACTTGACATTGCCCAGCATTTACTGCCATGCCCCACTTGTCTGCCCACTTAGTAATATGACCCAAATCCTCTTGCAGCTGATTTACTTGTTCATCATTTTCCACAACCCCCATAACTTTGCCGTCATCAGCAAAACAATTCATGTTTCCAGAAACATTGAGGGGAGAAGTGACAGAATTCTTCATCTCGGGCAAAGCAGCTATTCAAATTTATAAAATGTGTGCAAGACAAACTTTACTAGTTGAAAAATAAATGACTAGCACACTTCATTTAAAAAAAAAGTTACCTAATAATTCCATTCATGTATAAGGTGGGAATACCTTTTTAAATAATCATAGTTTCCAACCAAGAAAATTATTTTTAAAAAAGTGAGGAAGGGAGACAGAAAGAAAAAGCACTGATATTGTACAATATTTACTTAAATTAAATAACTGCTATTCAATATTTTAATAATTAAAAAGACAATGCTTTACGGTTCTTCAGTTTGTTTAACTTGAAAATTATCCAATGAATCAGTCTAGAATGTAACATCAGTATTTAATTCATTTTCCAGAAATTTATCTTGTTAAAAGAGCTAAAAGTTTGAAATAATGACTTTTGTAATACTTAAAAATGTTGTGTTTGCTTTTGAAATCAAGAAACTTTAATGCTTTCAAGGATCAAGTTTCTTAAATTGATAGTTGAATGCATTTTTTCGTTTAACTTACAATTTACAAAACAAATCAAATATTTTTCAGTTGTTCAATAAGGTATTTTTAAGAGAAAAGTTAGATTACCTCGGAGAGTTCAAAATGGATATCAATTCCATTACTCTTTCAATAACAATTTTCCATTCCTTTTTATATTGATTGCCAAAAGAAGAAAGTTGCTGATGAACTTTACTCAAACATAATGCAGCTCTAGGAACTTGGTCCTGATTACGAGCAGCTAACTGTAAGAAAATATTGTCAATATAATTGTAGTAAAATAAATTGTGTAGTGGTTGCTGAACTCCTTCCAAAACTGTGTTGCCAAAAAAAAAAAACTACTAAAAAATAGTGACTTATCAGAGAAATAAACTGATCAAATGAAAATCAACCATTACCAGTATAAAACAAGTCTAAAACTTTATCACTATTTAAAGCTTCTGAAATATTCCAAACATAAAACATACAGCAATACATTTTTATTCTAATCCTAGAAAATATAACATGCCAAAATGTTTTAAAATTGAGAAGTATGTCATTTCAACTAGCAAACAAATGTTAAAATAGAAACATTAATTGAACTTTTTACAAAGACTTGATGAAGAGAAAAACAGACAAAAACAATAATTTATTAATAAATTCTAATGAGAAATGCTAATAATGATTATTTACCTTTGCAAGTGTTGTAGATGAAACACTCAAAAATTTCAGGAAAAGGTTATTTGATGATTCTTGAACATAAGAAAGAGCTTCATAAACTGTACTCTCCAAATTTTCAAAAAACATAGCAATAATTTCTGGTCTGCACACACTACTATAAGCACTTGATACATATTCTCCAACTATCCAAACCTAGTAATAAATCAACAATTTTATAATACGAATAATACACGATCTTAAACTAAGAAGCTGGTTGTATTGAGATAATAAAAATGTTACTTGATTTTGTGGCAAGTTAAGGACAACAAAGTTTTTCTGCCCAAGATTCAAATTAAAATGTCTTTAATGACCAGAAAAAACTTGCAAGTAATGTAAAAATTAAAACAAAATGCAAAATATTTACTGATTATTCAAACAGTGTTACAAAGTTGCTTTCTCTATGAGTTAAGGATATTATTTAAGCGTGTTGGATAAATATAATAAGGCCAAAAGCCCCCCCCCCCCAAAAAAAATAAGTAAACGCTTTTTTTAGTGCTAACAATAAAACACTCATTCACAAGGCCTTGTTTCTAGTGCTTTAAATTTTTGATAATTTTAGTGAAAAAAAAATGCACTTCTAAAAAGTAAAAATAAATAAAATAAATCAATAAAATAAATATATAAAATAAATGAAGTAAAAATAATAATAACAATTAAAAAAAAAAAACCCTTACCATGTGAATAAAAAATTGTTCAGCAGTGAAATAATTCTTGAAATGACTCAAGTAGTTAAGGATACTCTTTTGATTATGAAAAACTGTCTCAGGATGAAGTTCAAATATTTTTACAATCGACTCAGCAAGAACACTATAAAAGAATCACAATAAACTTAAAATAAATAACATTGTAAAAGGAGGAAAAAGGGGATATATTAATTTTACACTCTAAATGTTTAAAACACATTTAAAAAGTTCAAATATGTGTAAAATAAAAGATAACATCATTTTGTAAACAATTCTTGCTCAAAAGAAATATCTAGTTAAAACATACATATGATCTAAGTTAAGATGTTATGTGACTACATAGTAATATTGCTAAAAAAAAAAAAAAAAAAAAAAAAAAAAATCCGTGGAATCAAGATCCTTGTGAGCCCTTACTTAAATGCAATATACTTCTTTTTTTTTAAATCAAAATTCTAACGACATTACATCAGTTATTTTTAGATGAATCATGACACAATCTTTAAACTTTTCTTTAGAAAGGCTATACTCAAAATTTTTTGACTTATAGAGTGGCACAGCACTGTTTCAATATAAACTCTAGTACTGAACTCTTAATTGTTCAAGAACTCAATAGTAGTATTATAAATGTTCTTTTTATGTATGAAAATGATCACTTAATTATAAGGGATCTTTGACAAAATGATTAATCTTATAAGAACTTTTGGCAGGAAGCAGAAAAAATTTGTGCTTTGCAAATTTTGATTTTATTAAAAAGCTGTGTTCATGCCCAAACTATCAGTCTCACGAAAATGAACTTACAATTTGGACATGTTTGATTAACAAAACAAAAATAAAATTAAAAGCATTTTCCACATGGTAGTTACACTTAGAAAAGAAAAAAAAAACGTCAAACATGATTGATTTTCTCCGTAATCGCAAGCAACAGGAAAATATAGTTTTTCATTTGGGGCAAGGAAGAGATTCACTTATGCACTTGGGTTTTTAACTGCATCTGTATTCACAGCATCAAATTTGACTTAGTCTTTTTAATTACATATTTATTAGTGAGAAATAATCAACAATTATGTGTGTCAAAATATGTATAAAATGAACATAAGTTAAATACAAATTATTGAAATACTTGGGTAAATTGAGCTCTACTAACATTAAATATTTATTTCATTCATATCTGTTTATCATATATGTTTTCATTCATATCTTTGTTTCTGATTTGTTAAACATACCACCAAAAAAAAAAACCATGTCAGTTGTTGAAATAGAGGATTACAACTTGAGTTTGGGGTTAAATATGGGACAGAAACCATTACTTTTAAAACCAATTTACAATAGTTCTGACCTCTGGACTTCCTTGTCAAATTTAGGAACAGGATAAATGACTGTCAATCTCTCCAAAATACATGGAACAAGTAGAACTGCAGTGGACATATCAGCATACTGCATAAGAACTTCAAAATATTGCCTGAAATGCAAGAGTAAATACACGTAAAAAATAGGAAGTAATTTGAAATATTTCCAAAAGCACTATACATCTAATTTGCATACTTACTTTAAGAGAGAAATGACTGCCTTCGCGCAGCACAAAACACGATGATTGGAAGCCAGCACACTAAGGTTTTGATGCAGTACATGGACACTGAAAAAAGAAACATGTTAAAAGTATTTTTAATTATTAACAGCCAAAAGTAAATGTTAAAATAAAGGAAAAGTCGTTCACATACACACACAACTATAGACTTCAAAATAATGACACATGTAGAATGGTACAATGAAATGAATACAACAGGGAAATCCTTATAACATCAACAGAACTTTTAAAAGTCTTAAAATTTTAATATTCATCTCAAGCCTGTCATTTCAAACTTTTAAAAGGGGATGGGGGAATGGTATATATTCAATGTAAATTATATCAAAAACAGTAAAAAGTACATCCACTTTTCTGTAAATACCTTGCTTTTCCAAAGCCCCGGAAGGGGGGGGGGAGACTTTTTTGGATTGCCCATATGATGGGGCAAATTAACTGATGAAGTTCAAAACATGAAGCAACCAGAAAAAAAGTAGTCAGTAAATTTTCTTAAAGCAAAAATAAAAAACAGCACTTGGCATACCACTTGATTTGGTATTTCCCGAGCACATGGCCCACCAGACACCAGTGGGCATTTTTTCTCCAGGGGGTAATATATGAATGAGTCATTAACTGTTTTGACCTTAGGTGTTATTTTTTCTTACATTTTCAACTTTTGTAAATTTTCTTTTTCCCCCTTACATTATGTATAAAAGTGTTTTTAAACGTAATTAATGGTCCATTAGACTAGCGATTCCCAAAGTGTGTTCTGCGAAACCCTAGCTCAAGTTTCCGCCCCAAGTTTCTTCTACACAGAAGAAAGTAATTATGATAGTGAATTATTAGCAATTGATGTTTATTTTTTGTTAATGAATGATGCAAATTTTATGTTGATAAGTACTGATTTCTTACCTTGCTGAGTAAAACACTAATTAATCGCATGAGCTGAATAGAAATTGTGCTAGTGCATTAATACTCTGTTCTTTACTTAGTGTATTATTGTTTTGTGAATGAAACTGTTGGGAATAGCAAAAGTTATGACAGATAAATTAAGTCTTTTTGCTAAGGAGCTCGGTTTATCAGTATCAGATGGTAAATAATTTCATTAAGAAAAAATAATTAAAATAGCTTAGTATACACTCAGGTTCACATTGTATTAAATAAAAACCTAGATCTCTTTTTACATGATGTATAAAAAGAAATACAATTTAAATAAGAGTTACTTTTTACAGGAGTCGCTCATACCACTAATTCTTCTTATCATATATTTAACAGCTGTGGACAATTCAGGGGTTTTCATAGCTTCCAATAAAGTTGGATCCTTTGTGATTCTTGCATCAAGACCACTTGATTTACTATCAATTAACATTAAAATGGCTGTCAAACAAGGCAGATCCAACAACATATGAAATACCTAGATGAAAAAGTATACTTAGTAATGCATTTTATTTTTATAAAATTCTTAGTAAAAATGAAAACATCTGACAGAATGAAAATTACATTTACACAAGGTACGTAGATTAGTCAGAAAGGTAATCTCATAAGTTTGTAAAAAAAAAAAAAAAATCACACGCACACATACCTACATCTAATGCTTAGTAGATGTATATACTAAAAATCATTTTTTTACACACAAGTAATGAAAAAATGCAGCAAGCTTCATTGAAAAAAGCATCCTAATTTGCAGAATTTTCACACAATTTGTGGATAGAATTTTTCTAGGAGCTTTGTTAAATAATATACTTTATGGTAAACATGACACATGAAGGCAAAGATTTTCAGTTTTACACAACTTTTTCTAGGTTCAAAAAATTTTCACATTATACCTATTAAATATAAGCAATAAATAAAAATGTAATTAATAAAGTTTATTTTAGCAAGGAATGAGCATTAAAATGATATTTGGGACACTTACCTCGAGAGAAGTTTGCTGTGACATAAAAGCAGGGAGCAATTCAATAAAATCTCCTAAAAATGTATTTGGCCTCCATGCTAAAACCTGTCAAAATTTTCAACATCAAACCAAATTTATTGAAGCATGAAAATCAAAAACTTTATTTTCCTATTAGAGAATAAATAATAATATTTGTGTATTTCAAACAACAAATTGTAATGTAATATATACCAAATATTCAAACGTTTTATCCCATTTTTTAACTTTAACTTTTTGGAACCAGGCTATTCATATAGAAATTTTTCTTTCGAGCCAGGTAGTACGACAGTTGAACTACAAATTTCTTTTCCATTGAAAAGAGAAGGTATAAACTGTTGTACCAGATGTATGAAATCTTGAAAAAATCCTCGGCTCCAAAGGGTTTGTGTAAAAATTCAAACCCGTCCTCTCAAAAAAAAAAAAAAAAAAAAAAAAGGACTTATGGTACAATATGTGTACTACTCGGTTCCTAAAGGTTAACTAAAAGATTTAAAAAAAATTATCACATTTTTTAGGTACAGTACATTTGAATTTCTATAAACTAAAAATAATTCATTTCTTTCAATTGTTGAGTGAAATACATTTTGACACAGATAAGATTTAATTTCCCAAGGGAAAGCAAATTCATAAGTTTTGTAAAGTCTAAGATAATTTGGAAATCACAGACAGCAAACGATGTGTTAAATTTCAAAATATTTAGTAAAGTAATTGACTATTTCAAAGACTTTATTTTTTATTTTCAGGAGAAAATAAATAAATATATATATATATTAAATTTCAAACTAATGGCTCTAATTAATTTTTATTTATTTATAAGTTCCAATGCACGATGAATTTGAAAACTTAAAAACTACTGCAAACCTTTTCGCATAGTCAGCTTAGGCCGAAAGGAAAAAAAGAGAGTTCACATTTTCGGCTATCAAAGCTAACGTTAATGGATGTGAGTGCATTTACAAATTGCAGAGATGAAAACAGCTCAATGTTAAAAAAGAGGAAAAATTGCGCGACTTAAAATTCGGATAGATTTTTTTTCCATATTATGTGAATTTAGTCCTCTTAATTTACGCTGTGAAATCAAAAGTTAATATTTTTAAAACTTTTTAATTGTTCATTCACAATTTAAGTCATTCACAACAATGTAGAAAAAAAAGGGGGGAGGGGGTTGCATTTTTGATGAATTAGACACCTGAATCTCAAGAAATAAATTCTCTAATATTGCATTGTCGTTAGTTACTTTAATTAATTTTAAATTTCTTAAAATATATTTTTTTCAAAATAATTTTCCCAATTTTTTGAAATATCTCGAACATTTGAGCTGAAATTTCTTCTACCTCCTACTATAGAAACTTGTTTTTGGCAGCATGCCGAAATAGAGTACATAGTTCACCGATACTTGCAGGTCATCCTTGAGATTTCAATCCTATTACATCCCAAAAATATTTCCATTATTTTGGAAGTTCGAAATAATTTCAGCCTCTACTACTTAAAATCAACTTATTTGAAGCTTTATTTTAATTTTGAGCGTTTTTTGTTTTGAATTTCATGCAACATAAATTTTTTGATCGTGGAAAGAAAAAAAAAATACAAAGAGCGGAAAAGCGCGGATCCGCGGAAGATTTTCATCCCTGAAATTGGAACAAAACGATAACAAATCTGTAATTAACCCCTAGTTTACATTAATTTTTTGAGAGTCTTATACTGGTGTAGTACTTTAGTTTGGGTATTTTACAATCTACATGACTCTGCATAGTAAGTTTTAATGCAATAAATCATCGTAATAATCTTCTTGGGGAAAATGAAGTGAGGTATTTTCAACGGGAACAATTGCAGCAATTTTTATTTGCTATGTTTGCTTAGAGCACTATGGTTCATCTGTTTCTTTAACGTTTTCAATCTCTAAAAATGTTCATAAAATAAGCAAGTTTATAACTATTAAATGATTTGAAAATCAAGAATTCTGAAGGAGTCATAAGGCCTAAATATAAAATACTAATACAAGTTTGATTTTTAATAAATAAAAGTTTATCATATTTTTATTTTGAATATAATATTTTTGACTTCATTTCAGTCAAAAACTAACAAGTGTTCTTTTTCTTTCTTTTTAAATAGCTGAAAGAATTTTGAAAGTTCTTATTAATCCATGCAATATTTCTATGATTTAAGAATAATGTGTATAAAATTATCTTACCTTTAAAAATGTAGGAAAGTATTTTTCTAAAACGCTACTGTGGTAGCATAACTGAGAAAGATTCTGTTTCATTAGGTACAGAATTTCAAATGCAACATAATTGTCTTTGTAGCACTGACTCAATAAATCACAAAAGAGGTACACATATAAATTATCAGGCTTATGCATGATTGAACTTCCTAAGGAAAAATTACAATAAAAGACTAGTACATTACATATGAGAAGGTTAGAACAAAAGAAAAAATCAGTAAAAAATAAAATCAATAGCATATACAAGCAGGTTTGTAACAAAGGCTAAAATAAATCTGTCTGAATTGCAAAATAAAATGAAATAACAAAAAAACTAGTATACGATTTGGACATTATTGCATGCAATTTTGATAATAAAGAGTAAGCATTATAATTCAAGTAGTAAATGAGAACTCATTCTAAAATAAAGTTATCTGAAATATAATAAATAAATTAAAAAAAATAAATTAATAAAAAACCTTTGTCATTAATAATAAGTTTGAAAAAAAAAAAACGAAAACTTAAAACAAAATATTATTAAAATTTGTCCCTTACTGTATTGATTCAGTTTCAATTGCAAAAATAATTCTTTTTGGATGAAAAAAAAGTAAAATAAAACATGCATGTTAAAAAAGTTCTATGTTGTAAAGGAAAATATAAGATGCAATTTAATACTATTACATAAAGGACAAAAGGTTCTTTTAATTGGAAAAAATAAAACATAAGAAATAAGCATGATGAAAAATTAATATTTTCAGCAATAAATATTAGGTGAAGATAACTCAACAGAAATTTGAATTAACGCAATAAAATCCTTTCTTCAGTTAAAAACAAGAATACATTTTGTGGAATATAAAATATTGATTTAGCAGAAACTTTAGGAATACAAACATTTACCATGATTGATAATAAACTGCATAGCACTGGTTAAAATAGCCACATCTTGAGCTACTGGCTCCCAACCAATATTAGACTGCACTTGATCATATACCCGACGAACAACAGGGAAGATTGTGTGTACTATTCCTGGATCCGTTAAACATATTGTATTGAAGAGGTCTATAGTTTCAACAAGGCACTATAACAGATGATTACATACATTAACTATATTGATATTATACTAAAATTATAAACATATTGTATGATATTATACTAAAATTATGAAATGCTGATGAATCTGCTTTACATAATATATCTGATATGCAAAAAAAAAAAAAAAAAATGTGGAAATGTATTTTTAACTGAAATTTATATACACAAGTAATTAATTTACGTTTTGAGATCTGCAAAATCCACTTAGGTAGCTTGTGCATTTTTCAATTTTAATATCCTCGTAAGTCGTGTTTTGGCACTGAAACATTATGATTTAGCTGCTTAGGTAGGTTACATCATGTTGATGCCCATCATATGTAAATTTGTCATTGAATGCTTGCTTTAGATTCTAACCATAAAAAGTGAAAAATGCAACATGCCAATATTTTTATATTAATATAAAAGAATGGGGACGAATTCTTAGTGAAGTGGAATATCTGGGTTTATAAATTACCTCTTTTGATTAGTTAAGCAAATTCTCAAGCATTAAAAATGAATGCAACCACCAACCAACTAGTATAAAATTTTTCTGCTCGGGGGCAGCATTTCAACAAATCTGCTCCAGTCAGGAGAAAATAACCCAAAACTCAATGCTATCTACAAAAAGGAAATCCAACACTTACTGCCTTTTGAAATTCTGCAACACTGGGAGATTGACCCTCTAAAAAACAAATAGGAAAATAGTATAAATAAAGTAGTTTAATGACTTTCCAAGTATTATGGTAACAAATTACAGAGCAATGTTGATTAATTTTATAAATAACCAAAATATATTTTATAAAGTATTCAAAATGTGAAAATAACCAAGTGTTAATAGCAATGCTATTCTAGCTATTCAATACACCAAAGTATACTTCTTGACTAAAGAACATAGTAGTTTCCAAATTAAAAACTTTCTTTATAGCAATTTCAGCCACAGCTTTTTTTTTGATAACATAAAACAAAATGTGCACAAAACAAAAAATTATCATATCAAAATTCAAAGCATTATAATTGAATTTAGGGCATAACTAAACTCAGCAAGCCCAAAACGTGCAAATCCGCCAAAATTCGAAAAATTTCAAATCCAATACTTTCTTCTATATATTAGATATAGAAGAAAGTAAAAGGTATATCAAATCAAGCAGCCATGCAGATTAATGAATAAAAATAAAAACAACATATGTAAGTGTGACCAATAATACTTACTTCTGTCAACTTGATCTATTATTCTTAAGCAGTATTCTCTGACCACAAGACTTAAGTCTTCAGATGCAAATCCACCAACAAATGAATGTGGTTTTTTTACTGAAAAAAGAAATGTTTTATTTGTAATGAAGCAAGGAATACAATGGTAAATTTTAAATAGAATAAGAAATTATAGTCAATCGAAAAACAGCAGTCAATGCTTGATTTCTTAATTTTACTTTGCAATAGTTGGCATAGAAGAGCTAATGAAAAAAGGTCCCAAATGTTATCCACTTTCTCTATGCTATCATTACTTACATTATAATACCTTGCAAGCGCCAGATAAATAAATCTTAAAAATTTTAGGGACTACTTACTATTTCTAAAAAGGGCGAAGGAGAGAACAGTGCAACAACTGAAAATTTCCTATGATTTAAACACTCAAGAACTTGAAAAATATGCTATAATTTAGTTGACCTGTATGGCAAGACTTCGAATGGTTTTTAGGCTGAAATCTACTTTTGAATATCTTTAACGTTCTGTCCCTACATTTTGCTACACTTTAACATATATATATATACAGGGTGTCCACTCTAATCGTGGACCAATAGCTAATTTCTAAACCATTAGAGATAAGAATATAGTTTATTCAGGAAAAAATCTCCAAATTGCGAAAGGAATTTTGGGTCGATTCAATGTTTTTCAAAAAATCAAATTTTGAAAGAGTTACGAAATTTAAATTTTTATACAGCCCCCAGTCGTATCAGTCATATTTAGTAAAACATTTTTGACACTGAAACGTTTAAAACTAAAAAAAAATCACTCTTCTACGACAAAAATTGACCGAGCTATGACGTTTTGAAAAATCAAGATTTTGAAGGATTTCGCATACGGTCCCTTAAGCGATCTCTTGATGACGTCATGAAACAATGCAAAATCTTGATTTTTCAAAACGTCATAACTCCAATTTTTGTGGTAAATGAGTGATTTTTTTTTAGTTTTAAACGTTACAGTGCCAAGAATGTTTCACTAAATATGATTGATAGGACTGGGGGGCTGTATAAAAATTTAAATTTTGTAACTCTTTCAAAATTTGATTTTTTGAAAAACATTGAATAGACCCAAAATTCCTTTCATAATTTGGAGATTTTTTCCTAAATAAACTATATGCTTATCTCTAACGGTTTAGAAATTAGCTATTGGTCCACGATTGGAGTGGACACCCTGTATATAATATCAGAATTGTAAGAAGAAAGACGAAGAGACCACACCAAAAGCCCATAGATGCGCAAAGCAGCTAAACTAAAAAGTCAATTATATAATAATACAAACAAATAGTAATAATGAAAAAGAAAATGGCACATCAGGAGAAGTGAAAGGAGAAAGGTTGAATACAGAGCTCATCAGCCGTGGGGGATTCAAGAGTGGTCGAAAGACCAAAAAATTTAAATATAAACTATAAAGAGGATGTTTAAGTTCAAAATATGCAGTCTACAGCTCTTCATTAGCCCCGTTCAGATGGACGTTTTCGACCCCGGAAAAAACCTGCTTTGATCCACATTCCGGTTATTTGCGGGGTAAAAGCGGAATTTTTTTCCTCCTACCCTCTACTGGAATTTTTGCGGAATTTTACCCAGAGTGCACTGCGCGCATCGAGTTTGTTTACATCCGCCGTATTGGATAACGCGTCGTCGGATTCTCTTCGTTCTTCGCGTTCGGTATTCTCTTCGGCCATGACTTCGAATTTAAATGAAAATGAAAGATGGCAAGATGAGGAGACACAACTCTTAATCAAGTTATGGTCGGAAGCGGACGTCCAAGCCAGATTGGATGGGGCGGTCCCCTCCAATGCCGTCTACAAAAATTTGGCGACACAGCTTGCTGAGACGGGTGCCGAAGAATCCATCAGCAGATTCGCAACAAAATTAAGTTCTTTCTTTCTCAAATAATGTGAAAATCCTTCCAAAACCAACAAAACATGTGCGCAGATTGTAAACAGAGCGAAAAGGAGGCTGGGTAAAAATGCTAAGGATGCTGGGTAATTCCGTTTGTGGAATAAAACCTCTTTTCACATGTGAACGGTGGATTTGCCGAGCGGCTTTTTTCGGGGTTGGAGCGGGAAATGCGAGGCAGAAAAGCGTCATGTGAACGCGGCTATTGGGCAGAACGGCTGATGAGCTCTGGATTCAACTTTTCTCCTTTCATTATTACTATTTGTTTGTATTATATATATATATATATATATATATATATATATATATATATATATATATATATATATATATATATATATATATATATATATGTATGTATATATATATATATACACTGCTCGACATTGAAAATGCAACACCAAGAAGGAGTGGTCAGAAATTGATGAAATTTGGTAAGAAGACAGAGACAGCATGGAACAATAAGTGATATTTATTTCAAAATAAATAAGCAAAATTTAGAGCGAGGACGGCGTCGGCTCAGTAAGAAGTAGGACCACCGCGGACAGCGATGCACGAAGAAACACGTCTAGGCATGGAGTCAATAAGCCTGCGGATGGTGTCCTGAGGGATGGCACTCCATTCCCTTTCAACCATTTGCCACAGTTCGTCCTCTGAACGAGGCAGTGGCAGGTTCTGCAAACGGCGTCCAATCACGTCCCACACATGTTCGATTGGTGACAAGTCAGGAGAGTATGGTGGCCAGGAAAGCATCTGTACACCTCGTAGAGCATGTTGGCTGATTCGAGCACTGTGAGGCCGGGCGTTATCCTGTTGAAAAATTGCATTTGGCAGACCCTGAAGGTAGGGGATTGCCACCGGCCGCAGTACATTATCTACATATCGTTGGGCCGTCATAGTGCCCCGAATACGAACTAGAGGTGATACGGAATTGTATGCAATAGCGCCCCAAACCATTATGCCACGTTGTCGCGCTGTGGGGCGTTCCGCAGTTACTGCCGGATTCGATCTTTCTCCACGTCGACGCCACACACGTATGCGATGACTATCGCTGGACAAACAGAAGCGGGATTCATCTGAGAACACTACGGTTTGCCATTCTGCCATCCACGTCGCTCTGGTCCGGCACCATTCCAAACGTTGGAGTCTGTGCTGTGAGGTCAATGGCAGTCTTCTTAGCGGGCGCCGTGATTGCAGGCCACGTGCAACCAGTCGGCGGAAAATGGTTCTGGTCGGCACAGGAACATCCAGGGTACCTTGCACGTGCTGCAGAATAGACGTACAAGTGACTTGCGGGTCCGCCACAGCTTGTCGGTGAATCCGTCGATCCAAGCGGTCTGACGTCACTCTGGCTGCATCTGCACCCCTCACTGGGCTACATTTCCTCTTTCCAACTATCTCCGACACAGCCGATGCACAGTGCTTGCATCCATGTGGGTATCAGCTGCAATTTGACGTATGGACCAACCTCCCCTTCTCAGTCCGATCACCATACCCCTTGTAAAGTCGTCTATATGCTGGAAGTGTCTTCGTTGAGGACGGCGTGGCATTTCCTCCTATCATACGTATCCTGCGAGACAAAAACCAAATTTCTCCGATAATTAGTCTGGCAGAAAAACCAATATGAACATAGCCCACTTTTCAACTTCATTCTCTTATATCTTACTTCACGTGCGTCGGAGAGCTGCGCATTTCATATCATTTGCATAACTCAGTGACGTGCGTCTACGGTAAAATTTGTATGAATTTCTGACCACTCCTTCTTGGTGTTGCATTTTCAATGTCGAGCAGTGTATATATATATATATATATATATATATATATATATATATATATATATATATGTATATATATACATATAAATATATATATGTATGTATTTAATTTAATGTTACTTAATTGTTATCAATGCATCAAACATTTTTCCTCGCAAAAAATACGTCAACCCTCAACCACAGTTATTTTAAAGTCGTACTGTTTGAAAACTGCTTCCATATATGTGAATTATATATCAACCTGTATTCAATAATCAAACGTTGTCATAATATGGCCGATTTCTTAAGCGCTTTGTCCAATGACCGGACTGACTTCTGAAGAGGCTGGGCATGAATTTGATTTGGTACTCATAGTTTTAAATTTGTACATTTTAAATACAGTCAACTCGCGATAACTCGAACTTCGATAACTCGAAATTTTCGATAACTCGAAAAAAAATGTTTTCCCTGCACCTTCAGTGATGTTTTAATGAAATTTTTTCTCTTTAACTCGAAGTATTTTTTCCTTTTTCTCGATAACTCGAATTTTTTTTCTCATTCTCTCAAATAATTTTCAGTCTCCCCAAACTCGGATTATCAAACGACTGTGCCTTTTTCCGTTGGGGTGTTTTGTATCTCCTTTACTTACGCGCTCTTGAGCAGAGGAACGTGTCCTGTTTCTTTTGTTTGCGATTTTCACAGTTGTCTTACCCGCAGACATGTGGGTGCGGAGACATGTTAAAGCTGCTGCTTGCGGTCAGTCGTGGACAATGGCCAACCTGCTTCCAGGAAAAAATCTCTTGTGGAACACAAGTGGTCTTCAGACATGTGGGTGGAGACACGTCCAGCTGTTACTTGCTGTGGACATTATTGGTCAAACTTCCAGGAAAAAAGATTACAGCTTCACAACTTGACTTACCAGTTCTCAGATTAGTGCTCATTCTAGCCTTCGTCTTCCTACTTTACTTAGTGCTGTGAAAAAACTTCTTTTCCATATCGCAGAATGGCTGAAAAACGAAAATGCTCTACACTTTCTATTGCAGAGAAGAAAAGAGTGATTGATGCAGTAGAAAAAGGAGGAAAAAAAAAAAGTGAAATTGCCAAAGAGTTTGGTATTCCGAATAGCACATTGTCAACGATTCTAAAAAACAAAGGGACAATTCTGAAAAACTTTGATGATAATCAAGGGGATCGTAAAAAGATGAAGACAGGTGAATATCCGGAAGTGGAGAAATGTTTGATGAAATGGATAACACAGTGTCGGACCCAGAACATTCCGCTTGGTGGAATGATATTGAGAGAAAAGGCGGAGGATTTCGGAAAGCAACTAGGATTCAAAGATTTCAAAGCCAGCAGTGGCTGGTTTGAAAATTTCAAAAAAAGGAACGGCATATCGTTTTACAAAATTTGTGGAGAAAGTGGCAGTGTCAGTGAAGAAGTTTGCAACGAATGGAAGCTTAAATTGCCACCAATTTTGGAAGAATATGAAGCCAAGGATATCTTTAACGCTGATGAAGCAGGCCTTTTTTTCAAATGTCTTCCGGACAGAACAATGGCCATAAAAGGAGAAACTTGCCAAGGTGGAAAGAGAAGCAAAGAAAGAGTCACTGTACTATTGTGCGCCAATATGGATGGCACGGAAAAAATAAAGCCAGTGGTAATAGGCAAATCAAAAAAAAAACCAAGATGTTTCGCTGGAATTAAACCATTACCTGTGGATTATGAGGCTAACCAAAAATCGTGGATGACTGGAGAATTATTTGAAAAATGGCTAAAAAATTTAGACCGTAAAATGTCTCGTCAAAAGCGTAAGATTGTTCTATTTATTGACAACTGTAAAGCCCATCCGAAGTCAGTAATGTCAAAGCTGAACTGTATCAAACTGGAGTTCCTGCCGCCCAACACAACTTCAAAGTTGCAGCCATTAGATCAAGGAATCATCCAAAATTTCAAAGTGAAATATCGTCATCAGGTAGTCAAAAACTGTGTTGCTGATATTGACGAAGGATGTACCCCCTCCGTAAATGTGTTGCAGGCCATGCGCATGGTAGACAAAGCCTGGAATTGTGTTTCTCAACAAACAATAGCAAATTGCTTTAGAAAGGCAGGCTTCGTCAAAGAATCTGACGAGAACAACCACATAGAGGAAGAAAGAAACGAAACGATTGATGATTCAGTCTGTGAAGAATGGAGTTTAGTTTCGAAAGCTTTGCAACTGGATCATGAAACAACATTTAGAGACTTCGTCGACATAGATAATGATGTTGAAGTGTGCGGAAGTTTGACAGATAAAGAGATCGTTAATGAGTGTAGACCACTCTCAGAAGAAGAAGACGATGACATTGAAGAACTTACCTCTCCAAAAAAGATAACATTCAAAGAAGCAGAAAGTGCCATGCTTGTGATGAGAGCATTTATTGAACAAAGACCTGATATGGACACAAAAACATTTAATGCTGTTTCTCATTTGGAAGATGTAATTGACGCCGAAAGAAAGAAGAGTACCCATCAAACTCTTCTTGACAGCTATTTTAAATAAATTATGGTAAGTTCTTACTTTGTGTTCGGTTTTTCTTTACTAATATATATGTACCTATATCAAATGATTTTTTTTTAGATTTTCGATAACTCGAATTTTCGATATCTCGAATTTATTACGCCTTCCCTTCAGTTTCGAGTTATCGAGAGTCTACTGTATATAGTCAAAAATTGATGTTCTAACTTCAAGTAAATTAGGAATCACACCTTGAATCTCTATATTTATACACTAAAACTTATTACATTTAATTTCAATTTCTAAATAAATTATTATAAGTATATATATATATATATATATATATATTTAAATTAAAGCTCCGACTGCTTAACATCAATTATTTAAGCGATAAACTATATAAATATCACTTAAATGATAAATGAACTTACATGCTTTGGAATTACTATCACTTGAGTTGAAGAAAAATGATTTCAGCATGGAAAATACTTGTATGGACAGAAATTGTTGAGCATTGATAGTAGAAGCTAAAATGAAATCCTAATATAAGAATGAGAGTGACAATATCAACGGCATAAGAAATAATGCTGAAGTTAACAAAAAAATATTTATATATATATAAATCCTCGAGCATTCATAAGAACATTAAAAAAAAAAAAAAACAGAAAATGAATGGGTTTTAGAAGCAATTCACAAAAATTAAGAGCTTATAATACAGAAATACATTAAAAATCATACAATAACATTTCTATATGTTTAGATTGCAATGCTACACTAATAAAAGTTACACAAATAGTATAGTGGACATTTTAGTAATTTAGTACATATTGTGCAACAGGCATAAATGATATATACGTAGTTTGAAATTTACTTGGAAATGATATTATAAAAATAGAATATTTCAATCACGATACAAGGGGTAGAAAAATACTACATTAATTCATCCCCTCATTGAATTTTTGAATAAAACGTCCAGTAATATTTTCACTATTCAAAATAAATAAATATAATAAAAATACAAAGGGGTATTGGGCACTACCTTTATTTATACAACCATAGCACAAATGAAGCCCAAATTTACAAAATTGAAGACATTTTTCTGTTAAGATGGCATTAAAAGAACTGTAACCAATAATTACATTTTTACAGTGCGAAGGACATAAAGGAGGGTGTAGTATAGCCAGGGCCGTCGGCAAGGGGGGGTGTGGGGGGGTGCTACACCCCCCCACTTTTCTGAAGAAAGGGGCCGCCGATTTTATTAAAATGAAATTTTAGAGAAATATTTCAAGATTTTAAATGAAATTTAAAAGAGAAGCGGAATAATTTAAACATAATTAAGAATATCAGTAAACCTGAATTTTTAAAAATGTCCTGTATTTTCCGCGGCCCCAATTATTACTTATCAAAAATAAATAATTGGGGCCGCGAAAAATAGTTAAGATTCCTTCACAGCAATATTCGTTGCGAAAAATACGAAATTTTCTCGTTCATGGGGTCATGATGTAAACGGGAAACTATAGGTCGCCGTGCCCAATTTGGAAAAAAAAAGTAATGCTCGTGTTAAGATGTGCGAGAGCTATAAAAGGTATGCGAACTTCTGTAACTAAAATTAGTTAAATTAATAAAACATTAATCAAATTATATATGCATAATTCAACAAGATCGATGCAATGTTAAAAAAAAAAAATATGCAGAGGGCCGCCAGATTTTATATTTTAAGTAAATTAAAATAAATGATCGGTGCAATGATTAAAAGGGAAAAAAAGATAATATGCAGGGGCCGCCAGATTTTATATTTTAAATAAATTTAAATTAAAGAAAATTACACAAAATACAATTATCGAAAGATAGTGCAATTAAAAAGAGTTCACTTTGCGCGTAAATGAGTAAAAATCCTAAAGACAACGTATAAAAGCACAAATGGGTCGAGTTAAAATTGGCAAACATGTTTCATAGGCATAAAGCCTCCTTCTTCAGTGCCAAGCAAGAAATGGAAAAAACCAAAGTACCGGGAGCGTGTACCGAGCCCGGATTTGGCATTGTGTAGTCAGAAAATATAAAAGCATGAAGTAAAATTGGCGAGATGTGTGGAACTGCAAAGGATTCGTTATAAATATTACTTAACTTTTTGTGAACATGAAAGGCTTCTAAGAAATCTAACTCACCAACAGTTGAAGGTCTGCAAATAATTTTAGCTTCGGCGAAAACAAATCTATGGCCTGTGTTCCAACAGTGTTTAGCAATTGAGGATTTTGAAAGTTCTTTCTTTTTAAAATAATTTTCTTGTTCCTTTAACCTAAATTTTAGCGTCCGTCGGGTCTGTCCGACGTATCCAATTTGACATTCACAGTTTATGTGATAAATGCCCACTGATCAAATGGTTGGATGGGGTCTTTTAATTTAGAAAAGTTAGTTTGTTGATGGGTCTGTAAATGATATGAAAATCGAACTTGCTGAGTATTCTGGAAATGCGAGGAGAGATTTTTGAATAAAATGGTAAGACAACGAAATTGGTAGAAGGAACAATGGGCTTTTTATGGGATGCACTGCGGTTCGAAAGTTTATTGTAAGCAATTAAATTATTTGATTTTCCACTTTGGCTCAGATACGTCGACGATACCTTTACCCTTTTGGACGGCACAGCGGAAATAGTTCCGGTGGTTGTTGATCTAATCAACTCCATTGATCCCAACATCCAGTTTACTGCTGAAATTGAAAGTAATAATTCTTTGCCCTTTTTGGACGTACTCCTTTCAAAAAACAATAACCAATTTTCCACTACCGTTTACCGAAAACCATTTGCTGCTTGTCTTCCTCCACATTCTTTCTCCTGTCATCCCATAAAACAAAAAATGTCTGCTTTGACACGTTCGTTAACCGCGCTATTAATATATATTCTGACAAGTCCCTTTTCAATGATGAACTTAATTTCTTTAGGAGTGTGGCCGTTGACAGAGGTTATTCTTTTCAAATCATTGCCAATGCTTACAATAAACTTTCGAACCGCAGTGTTGTACTTTACTTGTACTTTTAATATGTTTTTATTTATAAAAATTAAGGACGATTAAAAAAAAATGTTTAGAATGGTATAAAAAGGGTAACACTATATATTACAACGTTATTTTCACAATTAAGAAAAATCTTACAGGTCAATTTCGACATACGTACAGCATGTCCTAATGTACTGTATACGACTTACGCAAAACTGAGAAAAAGTTTCAACTCTTTTTAGTTTTTTCTTTATAACTCCTAAACAATGTAACTTTTGATGATACATGTGTATACTCAATTTAAAAAACGATGAATTTGAAACATTTTAAGCTCAAGTGAAGCTCTGTAAGACCAACGATTTAGGAAATATTGCATTTCGATTTTTTTATGTTTTGACCACATTTCGGAAAAAATACCGACATTAATAACATTTTTACTCAAGAAACAAAATGAACATGAAGTTACAGTAAATTTTATAGGCTTTCAGTTAAGCTCAAAAAGAAGTCTGTAGGTTAACTTTTTACTTTGCAATAGCGAAAGAAACAAATATCTGTTCTAGTGAAAAAATGCAAAATTTTTTTGATTATACATGTGAATAATCATTTTAAATAACACTAAATTTGAAACATTTTAAGCACAAGTGAAGCTCTGTAAGACTAATAAAGAGTTATAAAGGAAACAATGAAAAAATTCGGAAAATTTCGCAGTTTTTCGTGAGTTACGCGGCAAGCACAAGTTTTAGAAAACTACAAACTTAGATTTAAACTACCCTAGGGGACCCAAATAACATTCAAAAATCAAAACTACTTCGCGATTTTGCGAATTTAGCCCTTTTCTATGCACATTATGACTGAACTATGCGATTTATATGCAATGGCATTTTTGATCCATAAAATTTTAACAAAATATTTACGATTTACAAATTAGATCCAAACTATGAAATTTGATTTCTTTTATTGTCAGATCTTAAAAATAAAAAATATATAAAAGGGGAATGGTGCACTTTTTCTCTTCAGAAAAAAATAATTTTTGTAGCAATAATATCCAGAAATTTTACAAAACTACTATTCAAAATTTTCTTGCATTAATTTTGAAGAATCATTCTCTCACCTTTTCCACTACTATAATGCATCTCTGTATTTGGCGTGGGTTAGAATTGTGACCCCCCCCCTATATGATGAGCCCCAGGGCCGCCAAATTCTCAACACCCCCCCTGATATTTCAGCTAGCGACGGCCCTGAGTGTAGCAGGCTTCCCCCTGGTGCACCCAGGGTAGCACTAAATTTGTTACAGAGACTCTCATCTCTCAAGTCTCTAGTAATAACTATGTGATCACCACAAGACATTAAACATTAGGGTGGGGCGAAAAATAAAAAGTTTTTCAGATCAACTTCTAATAGTTGCCAAAAGTTGTCTTTGGTGATAGTTAGCTTTTGTGCAAAATTTGAGAAAAATCGGTTAATATCTTCAGGGGGCGCTGCGATCGCAAAGTTTTATCATAGCTTTTATCGGGATTTTATGGTTAAAATATGAAAACCAATGCCGTTAACTAATCTCATTGCATTTGTTTTACTCCTAAGATATATTCATGCATTCAAAGCATACGAAATAACTCACAAAAAATTAATTTATATGATATATTTATATTTCAAGCATTTAAAAAGAAACAAAAAAGTGAAAAAGAAGTGATTTTTTTTTTAAATATGAATATATCATATAAAAATGTTTGTGAGTCATTTCATATGCTTTTAATGCATGAAAACATCTTTTGAGTAAAAAAAAAGCAAAGAGACTAGCTAAGGGCATTCTTGTTGATATTTTAACCATAAAATCCATAACAAAGCTATGGTAAAACTTTGCGATCGCAGCGCCCCCTGAAGCTATTAACCGATTTTTCTCAAATTTTGCACAAAAGCTAACTATCACCAAAGACAACTTTTGGCAACTATTAGAAGTTGATCTGAAAAACTTTTTATTTTTCGCCCCACCCTATTAAACACCCCTGTCAGGCGCTAATACTTTCTAAAGAAGACAACAAAACTTGCTTCAAGGGGAATCGACAACGGTAGTTCCTTGAGCGGTTGTCTAAAGTAAAGTAAGGAGATAAAGTTTACACAATGAATCACCCTACACTTATGAATTTTTACTGTTTCTTTGTATTTGACTTGATATTTGACTTATGAATTAATCTGCTAATCACTTCAAAAGCTTTATTATTCATCAATTTTTGTTTCTATCATTAGCAACTTATTTTTTTATTATTAAACATTGTTATTTGCTCTAAATCCTGCCATCATATCTCTTGATTTTATTTTACAATTCCTTTGTCAATAACTTTCTTAAAAAAAAAAAATCAGTTCTGATGGAGATAAAAAAAAAGCCAACACCATTGTTTTGCATTGTATGATGATGGATGATTAAATAATTATAAACATATAATATTCAAGATTTAGTTTGTTTATTTATATATTTCTAAAAATGGATATAAGTTTAAGGGGAGTAGTTAACATTCAAAATAAATTAAAATAAATGTTAAGATCAAACGTAGAAGACAGAAATCCTATCATAACTAAGAACTAAAAGTTCTTGCATGAATATTAAATTAGTTTTAATCATAAAAATGTAGAAAATGAACGGTGTAAGATAAAACATATATATTGAAAAGATTAACTTATTGACAGATAAAAAAGGGCAACCCAAAGCACATCTGCTTGTTAAAAGTTTGCACATAAAAGTAATTGAATGCAATAAGAAAACATACCATAATTCAAAATTGTGAAAAAATCTTGAGTGTCAGTTCCATCAATTTCAGTTATAGACAGAGAACTAGTCGATCTTCTAAATCCAGAAGCTTTTGTAGCAGATGTTGTAGAAGGTATAATTAGAGATGAAGAAAGTGCAGATGATATTTTTCTGAGATCATCTGTAAAATTATTTTATAAACTTATTTTACATCTTAACTGAATTTTTAGGAAATTATCAAGTGCAAAGAGAATTCTTCGCCTTACTGAATTTAATTACAACATACATGACGTTAAATAATATAGCTTTTCCTTTCCAAGAACTAAAGAGTATTAGAGAGAACTAAAGAGCAGTGGAGTGCCTAAATTTTTGGAAATTGAAATCTTAAAAAGGCATTTTAGGTCATTTTTGTTAAACTTAGGAAAAATGTCTAGGTCGGTGCCTGCACACAGAACTTTTTTGAGTTAGATTTTAAAAACCAAGCTTCAAGCTATAGGTGTAGAGGTTAGGGGAGAAATAGGTGCTATAGACAATTTGATTTTAATAGAGTTTTTATGGAGAAATTTCTCCCACATAATTACTGTATTCAAGGTTTATTATCTATTTATTCATTTTTTTTTTACAGAGCTACAGTATTGTATATTAGAGCAGAAAATGTGATTGTCGGTGCCCGATTAATCTCCAAAGTTAGGAGAAGCTCAGTATTATTTTGGGACCCCCCTACTTTTTATTTGGGTATTTTCTCTGAATTCTACACACATTGAAAGCAAATTCACTAATGCTACAAGTAATATTTTCAAAACAATTCAGATTCAAGTTTATTCTCCCTCTTCTTCCATTAAGATAGAAATCTTTTATATATTAAATATGGTTCCATTGCAATTCAGCTATTGAATTATGACTTTGCTAGGGCCAAATTTTAAGGATTTTTAAGCTTTAATGACAAAGTTACTAAATAAGCTTTTTTTCCTCTTGTTTTCAGAATTTTTCTCAAGGAACAAAAAGCATTTATAAACAGAGAGTGGAATTTTCTCTATTGAAGTTTTAAAGGCACTTTTAAGCCCCCAGAAAATTCTGAGGGGAAGTTCAAGCTTCACAACAAGCTTTAGTAATCATGCTTACACCATTGTTACTGAGATTTGGAGTGAGAAACCAGTGTCTTAACCACTGTACCACTCTCTCAATAAATGTAAAATCCACATAATCACTTCTCCCAGAGTGCAGAGTTTTGACTCTCCACTGTATATGTGTAAAACTAGTACTAAATGTATGGTCCTGGAAGAATTTAAAGCTAAAAAGGTAATGTTTGGGTAACAAACCTTGCATTAATGGAGAGTTCGGATCTTGTATGACCTTAGTTAGAAATGGAGCAAAAATTCTTGCTTGATCAGCTGCCCAGCTTTCGCTGCAGAATTCCCTGAAAATAACAGATCAATCAGGGTTTACAGATACGTAACAGTCAATATATATCATGATATCCATCACATATATATTCAATGTTTATTTTGAAAATATCATGACATTTTGATCCTTTCGATAATTATTTTTTGAACTACAATATTTTCAATATAAAAATGTGTATTAAACATATTTATATTATGTACAGTCGACGCTCGATATAATAACCCTCTCTGTCCTACAGAAAACGGTTTTCATAACGAGTGGTCACTATAAGAGGTAGAACATAGAGTGTGTTGGGATACAGTTGGGAGTTTTCTCACTGGTCGTTATATTAGGATGGTTTTTGTAACGAGTGGTTGTTATAACGAGCGTCGACTGTATTAACAGTTAAAAATAATCAAAAAGTAATGTACTATATTTATATTAGAGATATGGGGATAAGCAAGTAGAATGATTACCAATTAATCGGCTGTTGATAATTGATCAATTAATGATTATGAGGATTTTTCATTCTACAATTTTGCCATAACATTTTTTTCAAATTTCACTCAATCTCTGTGAGCAAATTTTCATACTATTGTTCATAATGTTACATTTTGTTAACTTGGCATAATAATTAAAATATTTAGTTATTTTCCTGCAGTCAGCGATGCTTTTAACTTGTTAGCTTTTGTTTCTGTTATTAATGACCATTTAATATAAAACTTATTGTTTATTAAAATTACAAAGTAATTTTAAAACATCAAGCTAAAGGTAAGGCATAGAGTAAATTACTGACATATGAGGCATGTCGCAACATTGAAAATATGCATATTTATTCAAAACAGAAACATTAAAAACAAGTTTGCATTACTTTAAGCATAAATTTTGTTTGAAAAAAAAAATAAAAGCTAAGCTCATACATGGATATTTTAAAAATCAAATTATAGATGAAATAATGAAATAAAGTGAAGAATTATTTAGTGTAGGGGGAAATATATGAACTAGCAAGAAATAGTTTGTACCAAAAATCCAGAAATACCCATGCTTTTGCATTACAATTTAAAAGTACCCGGCTTTGATTCTTCCTAATAGTGCTATATAATTATCAGCATAGTGTAATGAAATACATACCATTAATGTATTGTAAAGCACATATTACAAAAAATCAATAAACAATCATGCTAATATATCATTCGGTTTTAAATATTTTTTTCATGCTGTAATTTTACTTATGTTTAAGTATATGATACAGTTGTTTTACTGTGAGTTTTACAGGACTCATATACATAAGTAATCAGTTTTACCCCCCCCCCTCACAAGTACATTAATATAATAATATCCATGATATAGTAGCAATATATAATCTTATTTTTAAATATCCAAGATACAATAGCAATATATAATGTCAAGCTCAGGATTCAATGAGAGTGGACTGTAAACTTTTGAACATACAACAATAAACTTTATTTATGCCACGGAGCATTTCTCTAAGGTGAGAACAGGGGCCGAGGGGCCGTTACAAAATAGTGCAGGGCACGGTGGAGGAGAGCATCCTCACTCCTTGAGTATCCGATGGATTCTGAGGCTATTCGCTGTAGGCGTCGTTCTAATTGGGGGGCCCTACTGGGTAGTAGCCCGAACATATAATTTAAATGTTAAATTATCATAATTCACAAATGATTCATTCATATATAAATGCTATTTAAAGTATAGAAACATTAATTTTAAGTTCATATACATTATAGTAATAATAATAATAATAAAAACCCAGCAAGTTTGAGCATGCAGTTACTATTCCAAAACTTTCTAGTATGCAAGGCATTATTAAAACCACAGGTTTAAAGATTTATAAGAGAATGTTTCAAAAATATAATATACATGCAACTAAATATAATATCAAGAAAATATTTTCAATTGTTCATAAAATTAAAATTTTTACCATGTAAGCTTCTTTATCAAATCTTTTACGCCTTCATCTTCAAGATCCTGTAAGAAAGCAAAATAAACTAAGCAAAAGTAACGAAATATGTAAGTAAAAAACAGCAAGATGATAGATAAAAGGCATTAGATATTTTGAGCAGTATTGGCCAATATATATTATACATTGATGTTATATGCAATACACCACCAACTCGTTTATGGAAACTTCATTCATGTAAACTGCAGTCCATGAATGAATAAACGAGTTGGAGATATATTGTATGTTTCTGCCTTAGCCCTGGCTTAGGGGCGGTAACTTACTGCTTTATATTGATGTTATAATTTTGTGTTTCTAATTCCATGTCAAAAAGCTCACTCATTTCTCTTTTAGGCTTTTTTTTTTATAAATCATAACTTTACTGTATATATATATATATATATATATATATATATATATATATATATATATACACAAACTACACATTAAATGAAAATATATTGACATTTTTACTTAAACGTTTCTCTAAATGATATTATTTATATGTCCTAGTTCTGTGCTGCATACATTTATAATGTTAATGAAAAAAGTAGCAAATAGTACTTTGATCAGCAGGAAAATAAATTATCTTACACCTTACATTTACAAAATTAATGCTTTCATGTAGGCTGCTCAACATAAAAAATATTTAAAAGAAAAAAAAAACATTGTAAGGCAAATATTATAAATTTCTGAACACATTATTTTGTGCAAAGAATTTCAGAATTTTTAAGGTTTCCAGAGCGGAAGGATACCCCACTGAATTTTTTTTTCTCAAAATATCTAGTTTTTCTCTGATTATTCCCATCTGTAGATAAGATTGAAGTTTTGGCAAGATGTTCAAACTTTTATTCAATCTCTAATTTTAACTAATAATTTAACAAGTATTATGTAACAGCAATCTAGAAACAAATTACCTGCATTAGAAGAACAGGAAGAGCATTCAGTAATATCTCACCAAAGCTTGGAGTCAAAATTTCTGCCAAGTTTTTGATAGGAGATAACTTTTGTAAAATAACAACAGCCAAATGACGGACAGAAACATGTGAATTCCCATCAATGATAATTAACAAAAGTGAACTTATGATTGGTTCAATATCGATGTCCCTGAAAATAAAAAGTATATACTTTAAATCAAGCATCAGACATCTACCCTGTATACGATAGAGTAGGCACAGAACAACTAAAAACCGTTGAAACATATAAAAAAATTAAAACATATGATACAATAAAATCTTAAGCAGGCAGGAAAAAAATGCATCAAGACATTATAATTTAAATTAAAAAGTAAACGACAGTTAGAAAAAAATTTATTCAGGATTGATGGTGGTATTCTCACTGAAAATTTTCTAATCACCTACTTGAAAACTGTACAGACAGGAATTATAAAAAGCTTAGAAAGGAGGAGAAGGAGCAAAAAAAAAAAAAAAAAAAAAATTGACGATGAGTGAATAAGAACATTTTACAAGAAAGAATAAGAAGGCATGTTTTGCTTTATTTTGTTAAATAATTTAGTGTTGACATAAAAAATGACAAGTTAGAAAGAAAATCAATTTTTTAGAATGATTTATTCATGCCAACCAAATGAAACTTACAGAGACTTTCTTGCAATACGAACATTTTTGCTTATTTAACAGCAAGAGTTATGGAAATGTAAATTTGGTGAGTTTTCAAAACTCTTGCTACCAGTGACTCCAAAAATTTCAAAATGTAAAAACTCTGCCAAATAAAATAGGCCATAAAAAACCATTATTAGTTAAGGTAAAATAAAAATGTGAGTTACTTTAATGTAAATTAAAGTGAAATAAACTAACAAAATCATAAAATAACAAGAGATCAAGTTACTGTAACCCAGCCTATACTTTTCTCTAAAATTCATTTTTGAATACAAGCTCATATTTTTCAGGTAACAACAGAAGTGCAACAAATTTTTTCTCCTAATTGAGAAAGATCGATCACCACTAAAGCAACATAAAAATTTCTTAAAATAAACATCTTGTAGTTTAAATTCCATGCCTGTTTGCTGACATAATTTATTAGTTATTTTCAAAGTCGCTGAAAGTTTGAAGATATTAAACATACAAGAATTAATAGTTTTTGAGATAAGCTGAATTTAGCGGGGGCCCGCAGCCTCCGGCTCAAGAACTTAAAACAGATTTCTTGCATGGGCTAATAATAAGATATTCAAACGTCATTCTTCGTTCTTTATTAACTGAAAGACCAATATTAGAACTAATAACAGTTGCAATCTAAGCACCTATATTTGTTTAATGTAGAACAACAGCTGCGACTAACATTTCATTAAACTACGTCAGACTCTACTGGGTGTGATTTTCAGAGTTTTTCACTTGAGCTTGGATTTTGACACTTAGATAATATTTCCCGTGCTAGATTTACAATCTTTCAGGCACAAATATCTTAAAATGTGCCCGAACTGATCTTTAATACACATACACTACTGAAGATGGGGAGAAGTCGTGCTTTATCCAAAATTTTGATTTTTATCGTAAAAATGATGCAAATGTAATGTAAATTGATTTCAATCCACTTCTTCTTTTGGTGAGTTTCACGGAGCATTCTTTGTTAATTACAGTACTGTATATATATATCTATGTAGAAATATACACATATATATTATGCACAGCACACATACGCAAATTACCATACTTACGGTTCTAAATTATTGTAAAACAAAGCGGAGTTGAGGGTCTGCAGATATTCTTTGCTCAAAGTTTTAGGAGCATCTTCAACAACTTCTTTTAAGGATTTCTCTCCCTTGTTCTTTTTTTCTTCAAACCACATTATAATAACCTTACTTCAAAGTATTTTCATAAAAATATTTACGATTGCAAATGAGTAATATGTGGAACAATTTAAAAGAATTATAAATGAAAGAATTACATCGTTACGTTACATCAGTAGAGTGCTCGTGTAAAAAAAAACATTGATTCAGAAAATAAATTTTACATATTCTTTGTAAGATTACCCTCTTTAATCGCACTGAATCAACTGAAACACGGGACCAACCGAAACCCAGCAGAAACCAAACAAACATAATATTTGTGTTGCCAACTCCATTGACAATATTGTAATTTAAGGCTCATCGTAATTTTCAGAAGTAAGATCAAACAAAAGTATCTTTTTCCTAATTTATGCTGTTTCTCATGCACAGATCATCGATAATGATTGGTGATTTCTACAGTGGGCAAATAGTTGGAGCTTCATAAAAATATTTCAAGTTGTTTCTTCCTCCCAACATAAAATAAAGATTTTTATCAAATAAATTGGCAGCACTCCTTTCTATTTCTGTGTAAACAAAACAGCGGTGTATTTGTAATGCGTGCCGCAACAAATTGCAGTTTTTAATATTTATCAGAGAAAAAGGAGTTTTGTAAAATAATTAAACCACAAAGTATGTTTATTGTTGTTTGAAGCAGTTGCTTTTTCTTTTTCCAAGTGTTTATGGAATATTGGCTTGTTTGAACATATCTTTGCGTTATGTAATATATAGATATACGTTTTTATATTTCCTTTTAAACACATTATAATTTATCACATGATTGCAGTTTTAAATTTTCTAGTTGGAAAGAGTTTTCATTTATACATTTTGATATCTTTAATGATGCGTCTTATTGAAGACCATTGCTGCAGTTAGTGCTTTAGTGTGGGATTTAATCAGAGATAATTTCATTTTCATTCCAAGATATGAAAAGATGTAGACCTGCGACAGTGTTTGGTGTGCGAGGGAGGTTGAGTTGGGTAACAGATTTTGTTACGGGTGTCGTGTTAAACTTTGCATTAATTGTATCATTCTGACAATATCAGCAAGTTTGAACGTAAGTTTGATGACATAAGACAGGAATCTCAGTAATTGAAATATTCTGTTGTCTTCATTTTAATCTGTTGGCATATAGAATGATTATCACTGAAGTAAAATTTTTTGAATTTAATTCTAAAGAGTACTATCCTAGTCGATTCATCAAGCATCCCAATTTATACGCATAGTTCAGGACTTTTCCATTTTACTGCTGCAAATCTTGCCAAGTAAATCTGATTGGAAGAACTGCACAACTTACAAAAATGTTCAAGATTGAATTCTTCGAAATCTTAATAAAAGGTTACAGCAGGAATATTTCGTGTATTTGCATCAGTTGTGTCATTTTTAATGCGTTTTATTAGTTGTAGCAGCAAAATAGAAAAGTGTTTAAGTTCATTTGATTAATAAGCCTACAGTAAACTCTTGATTCTCTGCAGTCTTTGTTTCACAAATTCAAAGTTCCAATGATCAACTCAGTGTAGTTAAATGCAACATTTTCGACCTAATAAGTAAAAAATCTATGCACATTCATATTTCTTTCTTCACCCCTCCTGTCCAATGATATCAAATTTTCTAAGGTTTTTAAAGCTTGCCTAGTTGAAAGCTTTGTTTCTAAAATATAAATTCTGCCCATGGGCGCCCATAAGGGGGGGCTCGAGCCCCCCTTAGAGATTAGCATTTTTTTTTTTTTTGCTTTTAGTACTATTTATTCGGAAAACATTTTTTCTTCACCCATTAATGAATAAGTTATTAAAAATGCCAAATTTTAATAACTCTAATGTGCACTGAAATCGCTTTCAGAATTATAACATTGTGTCTCTTCCTACATTTTTCAATAAAAAAAATAAAGGCAGATTCGTGGGTCAACCAACGCTGCATTTGCATGGGAAACTCCCCCATGTCTGTAGAATAGCGGTTACGATAAAGAGTGGGCTGATCCGAGGATGGCAAGACAACTCGGTATTTTTTTGGCACATGGAATTTGGAAAAAAAGATTTTTTTTTTTTGTTTTACATTACAAAGCATTTCGGGGGGGGGGGGGGGCATGCATGTTCTAAAGTCTTTGAAAATCATTAAGTACCTTTTTAAAATTCCTTAAAAAGTGCTTCAGTTGTATCTTATCAAATAAATAAACTATGAATTAATTGAATGATTGCAATATTACTCTTTCGTGAATCATTTTTTAAATCTTGCACTGTCTCTTTTAAAGGATTTTATGCTATTGGTCATTTTATACTAATAAGTGCTATTTCTGTCGGTGAGTTCGGAAACTGATCAAAAACTGCAATGTAACTATACTGAGAATCGATGTAAGCAAATGATGAATGTTTATCTTTTCTCTTCCCCCGTTTTTGAAATTCAGACAAGGTGTGGCAGTGGCATTTTTTGATCTTCCTCATATTTTTGTAAGTGAAATTAGGTCATGAGAAGTGAACATTCTGATGTATTTAGTCCCCCAAAAAATTTTGATTGTTCGGTAAAAATTCCCAAAGTTTGATGTTTCGCAGTTTTTTTTTTGGTAAAACGATTGAAAGGCACATTTCAGTGCTCTGTAGTTTTTACAGAAACACCACCTCAAATTTATGTTCACATTTATTGATTGCATAGTGTCTGGTTATAAGGAACCCATAGTTATTTGGGTTGGGGTTGTTGCTTTCTTTACTTAAGCCGACGCAAAATATGGTTTTTAGTCCACTTCCCCCAAAAAGCAACACCCCGAAAATTTTTTAACATATACTGAAAATTTATACTATGAAGAGATCCCACGCTTCTTTCTTTTTTACGCAACTTGACATATTTGTAGGTTCCATTGTCCATAAAAGCTTTTTTTTTTTTCTAGAGTTGCTATTTTGAGTTAAATGCGATCAAAAAACCCAAAAATTTTGAAAATTTGTAAAAATATCAAAGTCTTTTTCTAATCAAAACAATGAAATATTAAACAGTTTTCGTTCCACATATTCTCTTCATAGTATAAATTTTCAGTATATGTTAAAAAAATTTCGGGGATATGCTTTTTGGGGGAAATAACGCAGTTTAAAGTTGAGCGAAAGTGAACTAAAAACCATACTTTGCGGCCGCTTAACTAAAGAAAGAGACAACCCCAACCCAAATAACTATGAAGTCATCATAACCAGACACTGTACAATTAAAAAATGTAAACATATATTTGAGGTGGCGTTTCTGTAAAAAACTACAGCGCACTGAAATGCAACTTTCAATCGTTTTACCAAAAAAAGCTGCTAAACATCAGACTTTGGGAATTTTTACCGAGAAAACAAATTTTTTTTGGGGGGGGGGGGCTATAAAAACTTCAGAATGTTCATTTCTGCTGACTTATTTTCACATTTAAAAAAAATGAGGAAAATCAAAAATTATCACTGCCAAAACTTCCGTTTTTTGTCTGATTTTCAAGATAATGGCTCTTAATGTCAATCGTTTGTTTAACTACAAATAAGAAAAAAAAATTTTTGATTGATCTAAATTTGCAAAAGAATGCGCAGAACATTTATAAATGTTTTGTTTGCCTATTTTCCAACATAGTTTTGAAGTCCCAACTGCCCCATACAAAGCCTCAAAATGCAGAATTTGAAAACATTTTTTAAAAAATTCCCCCAGACCCCCCAAAATTACGAATATTCTACCTCACTTAAGAATCTATTGCATGTCTCTTTAGATACCCCAACCCCAATGAAGGTCAGTCAAACCATTAACAACAAAAATAAAATTAAAAAACACACAAGAAACAGCAGGGAGGGGCAGCAAGAAAAAGACTCATAACACACAAAAATGTGTGTTTTTGGTCAATGTGCGAAATGGGCCCTCCCGAAATTTTTTTCTGGATACGGCCTTCAGATGCACATTACATGCATTATCTGTAAGCGTTCAAAATCTAAACGAGTCTAGTACTTTCATGTTCTTAGTGAATCAAAGAAACACACATATATATCTTTAAACTGTAAACTCTGAGGAAAATATCTGAGCCCCCCCTTAAAATTTCGCATATGGGCGCCCATGATTCTGCCTCAGGCTTGTTTAATCCCATTCCAGGCTGACCAGTGCCAATAAGCACGATATTGGAGTCTTCAGATGGAATGACTGAGTTGGCTGCATGTTCCTGGTTTATAGTTCAGCACCTCTTACTGCTTTACCTGATTTTGTAACTGCTTACAAGTGAAACGAGAGACTGAATCAGTTTCGTTCGAAAAAGTTACTCTCTTCTCCTCTCTACGTTTTTGGTATAACCAAGATTGATCAGTTTAAGTTAAGCTGTTTGCTTGATTTGTACATGTATGTGTGTAGTTGGGTTTGACACATGAGCAGACCCTGTTTAGCTTTTCACTGTTTAAATTAACTGTTTATCAATTTTAGTCGTAGTTTAAGTGCATGCAAGGCTTACTGATTTTTTAAAGCTATAGCAGACACTAGTATCATTTTTACCTATTTTGAGGAGCATCTGTGAAATTTGTTTGTTCGCTGTAAACTTACCATCTTATTCCGCCAGTAAATAGGAATTTACTGTATTTTTAAAAATGTGTAACAGTGTTTTACTCGTTCAAGATAATTCATATTTTAGTTCTAATCCAAAATTTAATGTATGGCTTTGTTTATTTATTTGATATTTCAGTTGTTTCTTTACTTTGTTTAGATTCCTTAATCTTTTCCTTGATTATCTCAAGTGGAGTTCAAAAGCATTATGCTCAAGAGCAGACTGCAGCTGTCATGTGACAGGCATTCTCTTCTTAAACAACTGCTTCAAGTAAGGAAGTATGCAAAGAAAAAGCTCCAAGGTGAGGAAGACATTATGAAAATGCCAATTTTTCAGTATGCTTCTAAAGATACAAAAAGAAGTAAAAGGATTTATATGTGGGGAAATACAATGTATGGTGCCCTTGGGAATTCGAATTTTATCCTACCAGGCTATCACCAAACACCCCTGAAGAGTATGAGAGCTCCTTGGAGGCTGCCTTTTGCTGATTTCCATAAGGTAACTTGTTTAACTTTTCACATATTTCTTTCATTACATTTAGGTAAACAGAAGCTACGGTTTTTTGCTTATTTTTATACCAAAAAACATGTTATCTTTGTAAAAACAAGTTAAAATGATTTTTACAATTAAAATGATTAAAAACAATTTTAAAATGAATGCACAGTGATATATGTGTGAATACGATGTTACGGAACCAAATGTTATAAACCTGTAAGCAGGGTTTATAGGTGTATGCCTTTTCATATAAGAATATTTATAACGATAACAATTGAAAATTTAATGAAATATGGTGATCTAATACCAATGCAACAGAATTGCAAGAGGTGTAGGGGACACAAAGACAATTCAGAGTCGCACAGCATTAGGGCTTGAATTCTTCTATGTTTTCCATATTTTGAAGAAAAAAACCAAAATTATTCTATATTTCCCATATTCGATTGCTTAGCATTAGAACTTTTTTCTATGGTCTGTAACCTAAGTTAAAGACTCCAAAAATAGTCTTTAAGCTAAACCGACATCAGATTAGCCGTAAAATGTAAACCAGCACTGTAAAATACATATAAACAGATGCTTTAAAATTAATTCGAACTTAAAAGCTAAAAGTACATGCTATCTCATGCACCTTATAAACCAACTTGAGGCGGAAAGTGCTAGCCAAGAGCAATTTTTGTCACCCAAACTTTACAGATTTAAAAGACCTCACCAGTTTAATTTAGCTGAGATGCTATATAAGACTTGATAGTGAAATGCAACTTTAGTGTTTAGCTCTGAGAAGGAGCATCTTTAGCTTATTTTATCTGTGTTTTTATTTTTTAATGCAAGCTGTTTTGTTTGCACTCATTAAAGGCACCTTCTTAACCAGGTAGAGATGAGTTTAGGCTCAGTTTAGATAGTCCGAACCTGAAAATTTGTCAACCGAGTCCGTCCAAGCCTGTTTGATATGGTCTTGTGCTAAAATCTGAGCCTGAGGGTAACTCTGTTGCTTTAAAAATCGAGCGAACTAGAGTTTAACCCCCTGACAGTTCTGGGCGTCTTATCACGTCCATTTAACATGTAATTCTGGAACTGCCGAACCGTCGGGGGGTTAACAGGAGTTAATGAAACACTAGTTTTGGCTGTTATTTTGCATCAATTTTATTCAGGTACTTTTATTGCAACCACAATTCTTCATTTATTTATGTATTATTTAAAAAAAATTTTCTATTACCGTATTTTTGGGATTAAGCGCCACACCCGGTATAAGCGCCGCATCGGAAAAAATTCCCAAAAAGAAAAAAAAATTCATGTAAGCTTCGCACCCACAAAAGCGCTCCACCCAACATTAAATGACTTTAAAGCGCAATAAGTAGCAAATAAACTGGATTGAAGTGTAAATAAAAGACATTTTCGAATATTTTAACTATAAAATTTTCTTTCTTGGGAAGGAGATATCAGTTGGTCATAGAAAGCGCGAGACGTGGACCCTTCTCCTCATGGCCCTGCACGCTTTTTTGAGTGGGTCGCTTCCACTACGGATAATTAAGTGACAGACATCTTTAGTTTTCCAGTGATTAAAAAAAACTTCTTATATTCTTTAATTGACAATTGAGCCGTTTCGGGCTCTGGCTGAGTCGATCTCATCTCTGTAACATGGTGTTCTCCTTCTCCATGTCCTATTGAACCTATTTATTTCTGTTTAATTTATTATTATAATTTCATTTATTGAAATATATTTAATAAATTATGACAGTAACTATTCTTTTCAAGTTAAAATGCAGTATTGTAATGCAATTATGCTCAGCAGCTTATTCATTTTAATACATTTAATTAATTCTATAGCAAAAGATTGTTTAAAATATATTGTACTAAAGTATAAATAACATTTTTATGCATTTATTAGACTGATTAATAAACAATTAACAAGAAATTCAATTGAATTACGTAATAATTTCTGCATTATTATAATGATTGCACTTATCAAACTTATGAAGTCAGTGGTTTTCATTTTTTCCAACTTCTACTGTTGCCTTGGACTGCCTACAAAAAAAGGACAAAATAGCTTCTCTGTCTACAATAAGAGTCTTAGGATCTTGAAACAGGCTTTCATGTTCATGTCAGATCCACCTTCAATGGATCCCTTCCCATGTGGACGTTGTGGGAAACAAACTTGCTGACAGTTTGGCGAGAGCCGGTGCCAGCGAGATCACGGTGCCAAGGACCCCTCTTACGTTTACCAAACTATTCTCAACTTCCAGGGCAGAGAATAGGGCAGCTTGGCTGAAACCGCCAAAGCATCCATGGTACCAGAGTGATCGCCCTGGCGGCGCTCTGATGGCAAAAGGCAGCAGAAAAGACCAAATTGCTCTTTCCCGTTTCCTTCGCGGCCATCTACTGACAATGAAGTTCATTAACGGAACTAGAGTCTTCGAGATGTGCACTAAGTGCTCTTCTGCTCAGGCCTCCCCTGAGCATATTTTATCATGTCTGGGGCTTTCCAAATTGGATCTTATCCAAAACCCCTTGATGGTTCTTGTCTTTTTACGGGTGAATAGACTCATGGACCTGATCTAGCTCTGCTGGTCTTGGGGATCAGAACAAACAAACAAACAATAAGAGTTTAAAAGTGATGAATTATATCTGTTTCCTTTGTTTAATCTTCTTAGGTTGTAGATGTGTCTTGTGGTTATGGATTTACCGTTTTTGCTGCTTCAAATGAAGAAAATGATTTCACTGTATTTGGTACAGGTTTAAACAGTGATTTTCAAATAGGATATCAATGCAGAAGAAAAAGTGAGTTTTTAAAAATTAGTTCTTGTTTCTTTTTCCAACTTTCAATTTTATATCATAGATCTTTTTTGGCTACCATAGGTAACTGTGATATGTGTGTTTTTATTAATTGATTTTATTATAAACTTGAATCTTTCTGGGACATCACTGCATCAGCTGATGAGTGAAACGATACCTCTGGGGGTGCTAGGTTTGCTCGACCCTAGGTTCTGGTTCAAAATTAAGAACAGAGCGCTCTTCAGGGCCCTATCCCGGTTAAACCACTAAGCTGGTAGGTACGGGGGACCCTGGAGAGTGAAATGAAATGAAATGCATCAGCTGATAGCGAGCCAGATAACAATCTCTCTGACTAGTTCTATTGCGTCGTTTTTGATGTAACTAAAAGATCTCTACGCTGGTATCATATCATAGAACCTATCTTTAAAAATTGCATAGAAGATTCTATTCAAACATTGTTAAAGTTTTACATCATATGCTAGATCATATTACTACAATTTACCTTTCTATGTACTTTGTACTGTACCTTGCTTATTGGCATTATTCAATTTAAGCTTTTGCACTTTGTAATGAAACATATGAGCATGAACTGTTTGAAAGATAGTTTAATACTACTATATTCTCTAACCAGGGAGTTCAAAAAATAATTTAACATGCAAACTTTTTTATATGATCAAAATGCTGTTGATGGCTGTTAGCATAGAAAGGCGAATAGTGTAAAAAGGTAGACGAGCTGGTTGGCACCGGTGGCTAGTATTATACTTGATATTCACATATATATGTATATATATATACATATGCTTATGTGAACATTAATGCTTTAAACCTGTTACATATATGCTGTTTTTTTTTAAATAGATAAACCACTTCAAGTTGTGGCTGAGCCAGTTCCCATAGCATTACCTCTTCGAAATCAGAAGACAAAAGCTGTTAAAGTAGGCTGTGGAAGAGCTCATACTGTTGTAGTTACAGATAAAGAGGGTGGTAGGTAATTATAAAACTCTTTGGGAAAAAAAAGTTTCTTGCAAAAACTAACAAAAAAAAAAAAAAAAAAAACTTGTTAAAATATGGAAATTGTGTAATCTTTAGAAAATGTGATTTTTTAGCGTTAGTATTAACTATACACAAACTATTTGTTAAAAATTATCATATAGTGTATTATGTAATCTTTAAAATGTTATAAAAAATTATCCAATCTTGAACATTGTGCAAAATCTTTATTTCAAAATATTTAAACATTGTAAAACAAATTAATGATGAATTTGTAACATTTGCAAATTAAATGTTTCCAGAATTTTTTGTGCTTTTGCCCTTTTAGTATGATGAAGTCCTTAATTAACTCACAAAATATAAAAGTATCGATGAATGCATGGCAAAGTGTTTTTAATGTATCTTTTCTTTCTTATTATTCATTTGTTCAATTTGATCACCCTTATTCTAACATGATTTGAATGAGTTAAAATATTGAAGGTATAGGATGATCCCAGCTATTATTTAACAATATTTTTATTGCTGATAAATTTTCAGGTAAGGTCAACATTCGCATTTGTTCTAGGCCATTAAATTAAACAGCAAATTAAGGATTTGTTGCGATGAAATCGTTGCATGCAGGTCCTTAATTAGTTGATTTCTTTAAGTTATTTATTGTGAGTATTTTATGCAAATGAATTTACATTTCTATGTTTTCTAGTTTTCAGTCTGGGAAATAATAGCTATGGCCAGTGTGGCATTCCTGCTGCAATGTATGCTGAAGATGATCATATAAGAATACATAAAATAGAAGATGTACCTAATGATATCATGGAGGTAAAGCAAACATAAAACACTAGGTTGTAATTTATTTTAAGCTGCGACTAGCAAAATCCAAAATTTTAACTGGTGACACTAATAATTTTCTGTAAATCAACTGGACATATTCCCTTACAATTGCAAAAGAGGCTAAATATCACTCCCAATCCTTCATTATGACAGCGCTGCTGTGCTAAGTGCAAAAGTGGTATCTGCAATCGAGCTGAAACTGAGATATTACTCTTTAAAGTTTTGCGCCTCCATGTATTTGATTCAAATGATACTTTTTCAAGGAATATTTCACGTTCTAAAAGTATATTATATAACATTGTATGCAGTAATATTTGCATGCAATAATTTTGCATTGCATGTAATAATTTTAAATAACTTTTAACACCAAAGTTGACATTAGACATTTGCTGAGTGAGCCGAACTTTCACTGCCCTCAGACCCAAGTTGCCAAAACTAATTTAATATTTAAATGTTTTTAAATTTTCAAAAATTAATTCTAATGTATTTGAAATTGTGCATAATTTTTCTGCTGATTTAGGAGTGGTTGAGTGCGAACAGATTTTTAAAATGTGTCCATTTGATACAGCATTTTTCATGCATAACTTATAAGCAAAAATGTTTGAAACCTGAATTCTGCTTCTGTATTAAGCTTTTAGAAAATTGTCTAGTTCTTTGTTAATAATGTAGACTTCTTTTGTTAGTTTTTGAAGCTGTTTAATGCTTAATTTAAATGAGGCATGGAATCTAATATAAAGTTTTCTCAAACAGAAAAGCAACCTGTGATTAATTGAGGTTATAATGGGGGGGGGGGGGGTTAAATCATCTGCAATATTTACTATGTTTTAAGCAAAGTGAGTGGCTATGAACAAGGTTGATTTTGGAGTTTTTCAAACAAATTACATGCTGTTTTAGAACAAAAATGCATTACCAGTGTGGCATAAGAGTTTCATACAACTAAAGTGCTCTGCATCAAATTTATGAAACATGATTTAAAGCACCTAAAAGCAAAATATATAAGTTTTGAAGTTAAAAATTTGGAGATGACTATTGACTAACAAATAATGGACGCTTATTTTGGACAAGAAATTGACAATGAACATTTGTCTCTAGCCAAAAACAAAAATTTCAAAATTAAAAACTATCTATCAAAATTGTTTGCAAACTTTGTAAGTTTTTGTGAGCACGTTTGTCTATATTGTCTGGGTTTGCTACCTGGATTAGAAACCTAACATTTATCTTACTGAAAATTAAAAAAAATCCACTTAAATTCCTTTACTTCTCACTACTTTATTTTTGATAGCAGGGAGATTCCTTCTCTGCTTTTTTTTTTAAACATTGAAGTCTAGCAAAAAAACTTCTCAAAATCTAGTCTTTTTTTTAAATGCTTGTTACTGTTGCCAGGCCTTATTAAAAGTAAAAAAGAAAACTTTTTTGGTTTTGACCATTAAAAATCTTTAGTTGTGCTTGTGTAATTTTATTATATTTGTAATATATTAGCAATCTAATTTGATCAGTTTATTGTAACTGGCATAATTTCCAAACATATATAGTAGTTATAGTTAGGATTTTTTCAAGGTGTGAAAGCTCTTGTTGACATTTTTTAGAGGAGTGAAATGTATGAAAGCATTAAAATTCATTATGGCGATCAACACACACATAAAGAAAGGATGAAATGCTACATGGCAGGAAAATAAAAGATATAGGTTATTTTGCTTTTAACTGTTAGCATGTTTTATAATTTAAATTATAAGGAAGGAAATACTTCAAAATTTCCTTTTCCTATTTTAAATTATGTTAAATTTAAAATTCAAAGTACAAAATTGGTCGACTAAAATTTTGCAGCAGATGTTCAAATTTTTCATGCATTAAATATGCTTGTAGAAGGGTAAAAATATCTTGACACGTGTATGTATATATTTTTCAGTATTATTTTTTGTCTTAGAGCTGAATCTCAATCGTCTGTTTGCATTGATTGTTTCTATGCATAGGTTGTATGTGGACAGGATCATACATTACTCTTAACAGCAAATGGTGAAGTGTATAGCTTTGGTTGGAGTGCAGATGGACAGACAGGTACGAGTTTCAGTGAAATTAGTATTTTTAATGTTCTGATGAATTCATAAAAGTATTTTGAGTACCTTTTGTACAATAAAATAACCGTAAAAAAGAGCTTAATTAGTGCACAAATATCATAAGTTGCAAGTATGTTTATCAAGGTTTAAGGAACCTCTTTTACAATGTAAAAAGGATGAACTTTTGTATGTAAGTTTTTTGCGGTTTCAAAGAACCCTTTTTTCTATCCAGAAAAATCTTAGCTTTCTGATTTAAAATCGTGAATTTACATCCAAAAGTGCATACTTTTTTGCATTGAAAAACACATGTCTGCTACTCCTTGCAACATTTGTGCATTAACTAAGTTCTTTTTTATGATTACTTTGATAGAGTAGTGAGTCTGATATAGCCTGAAACTCATACAATCCAGTAAGTTCCAAATGTATTAAAATTTGTGTGATATATATTAATAAATTATGTACTGTACAAGTAAAGGAAGAAATGGTATATGAATCAACAGTTGCTGCTCTCTGCTGCTAAATCATAAGTGGAGTATCAGCAGGTAACAAAAAAAAGAAGTAAGTTAAGAAATAATTAAATAAATAAAAACAAGTTACTGTAAAGGCCTTTAATTTCGCGGGCCGTAATTTTCGCGAAAATGAATATATCGGTGATTTCGCGAGCCGAAAATTTCGCGAATTTTGCATGTACAGAACCGAAAGTTGAAAAAGTCCAAAGTAAAAAAAAATTCGCGAGGCCTAAATTTTCGCGATTACGAAGGGCTCGCGAAAATCGCGAAAATTAAGGCCTCGCGAATAAAAAGGCCTTTACAGTATTTAGTCAGTAGAAAATCAAGTTTGTTTAAGGGGCTGAATTGTCCTTAGTGCTGTCATTGCGCAAGTAACTTGATAGCTATTTCCTGGAAATCGCTGTTCAAACAAAATATGATCCCTCTTTCATGTAAATGTGTGAAATTCAAGTTATACCTTCCTTTTCTGCTTCTGGCAAATGCCATTATTACCATTGTTTATGATGATTTACTTAACAATCCTGAAATTTGTTTTCCAGGTTTGGGGCATTATAATAATCAGTTTAAACCTGCAAAAGTAAAGGGTGATATTGAAGGAGAAAGAATTGTACAGCTCTCTTGTTCAGCTGATTGTGTATTAGCAGTTTCAGGTAAGGGTATTTTCACAAGGTACATTGTTTTCAAAAATCTGTAAACTAAATGTTTGTATATAGTTGCTTATTATATCACAGGTGTCACCATCTCCCTAAAGAAAAAACTTAATGTTCTGTGTAAACAAACCGCTTAGTTAAATTCAGCTCATTTTTATTCATTTGCAGGGCGAGGACTCAGTCACCTTTCTCACCTTTAGTCACCTTTTGAAAATTTGGTCACTTTTTGTCACCTTTTGGAATTTTTGTCACCTTTTTAAACCTTTCTTGAAATGTGTTTTAGGAAAGTCTATTTTTGATAAATTAAATTTTTGAAGAGTATGAATATTCTTTTCCTTGCCTGAAAATAAATGAAATTTTGAAAAAAAAAAAAAAAAATCAGTCCTTCAACCAT
>JAXGGA010005970.1:0-73611 GCA_038373865.1 Uloborus plumipes | reverse complement strand
TTAAAACTTTCCTTTAATAAAAGCAGTAATTTGAAAACGATAGTTATAATTATGTTGAAAATTGCCACAGACATAACAAATTTCAAAGTTACGTAGCACCAAGAAGTGGAAGAGTCTCGAAAGATGAAAAAATGCATGCCGAATTTGCACTCTTCAATGTATATACGATTTCCGTTTACCAAATATCTTTACGCCAGTATTTTAACCCATTTATGCCCAAGTTTTTTTTAACGATTTTTTTCAATTTTTATACGCTTAAAAAACTCTTGCTTGAAATTCTTTACATACATTTTAGGCTTAAAATAGTTCATCGTTGCCATATTTATTAAGTTATTTGACGTCCTGTTTATGGAATATTTTGCAGATATGTGAGCAAAATACGACCTTACTTGACTACTTTTGCAAAGTAACATTACAGAAGGCATCTCTGATCAATTTTAAGCAAATCATTTTAAAATAGTTTTTTTTTATGAAAAATAAGTTCGCAAAAAAAAAAAACTTTCTTTCTGTTTCTACTCATGCTGGATCGTTGCTCGACTGATTTGTCTGAAAATAGCTGCCAATAAATAAACTATGATGTCCAACTAGTAGTACTATTTGGTTTTCCCAAGCAGAAGGACTATTTAACTTGTGAAAAACAGCTTTAGTGAAATGATATACCCATTACAGATATTTGTATGCAGTAACTAACAAGCTTCCCGTTTTTAGGCTACTGGGTCACAAATGGGTTAAGATCCGTCTGCAAATAAAAGTAAATTTTATTTAGCATTTACTGCATTTTGAAACTTTTAAAACTACATAGAAATACAGTAATTTATTTATTTTTCAGATAATTGATCTTTAAAAAATTTTTCTTTAAGTCTAGCTATACCGGTTTATAAAATAAGTCGCTTTGTAAAACCAAACATCCTCAGGACAAACGTGATTTTAATAAGCGGCAGGCACTGTATTCGATTAGCCGGGGACATTATTCGATGAAGCGGGAAACTTCAACTTCGCGTCTATGGGGAAATATTCGGTTCCGGAAGCTTCGCAATTTCGGTTTCGCAATTAACCCATTACTGCCTAGCGTCCCTTTTTAGGGAAGGTGCAAAAAGGGGTCTGAATTTCCCCAAAATGAGCATTTCAACCAAATAATAGTGTTCAATGAGTACCTTGGTATTGTTTCAATTCGTTTTTTACAGATTGCAGCACATAATCATTGTAAAGGGTGTTCTGTAGCAGTTTTAATTGGATCTTTATCAAGAATGACATCGTTTACAATCTCAAGAAAAGTTTTCGAAGTTATTCCCAGCTTCCCAGTTTATGTCAATTGCTGATTTTATTTCTTCTTATAAACTGTCTTTTTAAATATTATATCGTAGGCAGAAAAAATTTTTTAGTGAAAAAACTATGTACCCTCTGCGGTCTATCGTCACTTTTGAGGGACACTTTTTCTTTAATTAATAAAAAAATTATTTTTTACATAATATTTTTTTTATTATTTTTCCTCTCCATTAAACACTGTTTGTAACCAGTATACAAAATATCTTTGGAAAAAAAAATGTCAGGCATTAATGGGTTAAAGCGGAACATTCGTTTATCCGCTACCCGATTAAGCGGGGCTGATACAGGGCCGTCATTAAATTTTTTCCAGGGGGGGGGGGCAAAGGGTGAAAACATATTGCAATTTTATCGGAAAACAGCAAAAACCACGCCCACTTCTCAAAGCCGGGGGGGGGGGCAATTGACCGCCCCCCCCTGCCCCCCTAAATGACGGGCCTGGGCTGATAGCATATTTCTTCTTGAATTCAAGTATTATGACAATTCGTATGCAAGTTTCACATGTGTGATAATGTCAAATTTTAAAAAATGTCCTTTTTATGAAGCGTGTTTCATGGCTTTTACGATTTTTGGTTTCATATTTAAACCCAACTGCTAATACATCATTGGAAAACAATAATTTGTCTTTAGACCTGGGGCCTTATTTAACGGGTGGGTTTTTAGGGTTCAAACCCCCTCCGAAAATTGACAAAACTGCTCCCAAAAATTCTTTTCAGTAGAATTATTTTTGTTGAAAAAATATTATTTTCGTTTATTATTTATTTATTTCAAATTCATTTGAAAAATAAAACTATTATTATTGTAGAATTGTACCAAATCGGTGCTTTTATCTGCATTATTTGTTTTTATTGAAGTTATTGCGAGCATCATATCCAGTTTCAGATTTTGAGTACTTAACTCTGAGAAAAATATCAACATTCTTTAAATTTGGAAGTGCCAAACTCTATATTTAACATATTTCATAGGGGACAAAAACATATGAATTTAACAAGTATTACTACGCATGAACAAACATGAGTACAACCATCAATTCTTTTGAGTTCTTAAACAGACATCGAATTTTGAACAGGGTAAAGTCATGTAGACACATCAGATTTATTTTTTCTTATTTCATAGACATGTCATCTGTTACATTTGCTCACGTTAATGGCGTTAAAGCAGCATCGTTTAAGTAACCTAACGAAAATCAAAGGAATATAATGAATGAAATTAAATTTTATCCTTTCGCGATAGAAATGTATTTGGTAAAACTCTCGCTGAAACAACTATCTGATGGTTCCCTTGAGAACTCCTTCCAAAATCTAAACGAAATTGGAGAACCCCTTGTGCACTAAGTAATAAGTAAATTATGGTGGGGGTTTGGTGAGGGTTTTAAGAATTGCAGTAAAACCTCCGGATAACGGACAGTCACGGAACCGGTAGTTTCGTCCGCTATTAGGGAGGATTACTTTTTGAGGATTTTGCTGTTTCAGATTTTACCTATTAATTTAATGCAATATTGTAGTATATATATATATAAATATATATATATATATATATATATATATATATATATATATATATATATATATATATATATATATATATATATATATATATATATATATATATATATAAATATATATATATATATATATATATATAAAGATGACGGGCTATGTTTGCTTGTAACCGATGGCTAGAAGCCCTCACAGACCTGAAACTTGGCACAAAAATTCGAACGTATCCCCGTGAAATGCACTTCGAAGGCCGAATTCTAAATTTCGAATTAGTTATTTTTAAATCATTAATTAATCTCAATTTTAGTGTATCCGGCATAGTTGACTTTGGAAAACTTCCCCCCACCACCAAACATTATACATCGCTGGAAAGGTTTTTTTTTTCTCTGAAAAAGAAAAGTTTTAGCAAATTTCTCTCCGTTAATTAGAACGGGAGATATTAATTAATCAAATTTAGTCAATTTTCAAGGCTTAACTCTATACGCAAAACTGAAACACTAGGTCCATTTTCCAGACAAATTGCTCCTTCGTCCCTGAAGTTACATAGTTGTTTAAATAAGCGTATAGAGTTAAGCCTTGAGAAGTGACTAAATTCGAGTAATTAAAATCCCCTGTTATTTACTTAACAATGTCGTTTTGATTTATTTGACAAATTGTTTTAAACTTTAACAGGACTTTTAGTGGAATTTAAAAGGTTGTGGAGCACATTTGAATTGAAGAATATATTAATTTTACTTCAGAGGGTTGGAGTGAATTTAAATTATTCAGTTGACTTTTCTTTTACATTTATTTCACGGGCATCGCCGTGCGGGAACCACTAGTATTAAATATGTACCATTGCCATGATGTACTATGATACTTATAATTGCTTATTATTTGCTATGCCTCGTTTTAACTCATCTCATTTTACCTTTGCACTTTTAAAAGCATATTTTTGCAGCCTACGAATTTTCTTCACTTTTCTGTGATTTTTCTATGTGATAATTTCATTAAAAAAATCATTATTTTAAATATATAGACGCTCTTTATCTTAATATCCTTTTTTTTTTGTATACCTAGTCATTTTTTAACCGACTTCAAAAAAGGAGAAGGTTCTCAATTCAAAGCGTATGTTTTTTTTTCCGCACATAACATCTGATCTACTGAACCGATTTCGACGATTTTTTTTTAATCGATAGGAGTAGGTGTAACATAAGTACCATGTACTCATATGACGATATTTCTTCACTAGAAAAAAAGTTCTAATCGAAAAACTAAAATTTCATGTTATTTAAAACAATATGTGCTGTCGTAAATAATTATTTCAAGTGGTTAAAACCGTCAGGTTGAAGTTCCTGATGGAATGAGGTCGAGTCCAGGTCTGCAAGGATTTTTTTGAACAGCTGCATGGTTTTTTTTTTAATTTCTATAAGTATACGATTTTAATTAACGAAGATATCAATTAATTAGTAGTCAAATTTAGAGCGATTTGTCCTAAATGATTAAATAGGAAATCCATTGTTGTAAAACGTGGTTGATATGAAACAGTAATAATAATGATAATGATAATTTTGAATGAAGGCTTAACTAAATCAAACATGAAATTCAACTAAATTTAAACTTTATTCTGAACTTTATTTAAAATCGTAATTGTTAGTTTTTAACTATATTTTAATTATTTAGGTGCATTTACACTAAAAAGAATGAAATAAAATATTTTTGGAAAAAAATCGAACCGACTTCAGTTGGAAATTGCTCTAAAAAGTAAAAAATAATTTTTTTCTTTGAACACCATCGAAACTACTTTTAAACATAAGTTTTGAAGTCGGCGCAAAAACAATGTATAGAATCATACGCAACTACAATTCAACTATAAATATAAATTTTAATGGATCCAGGTTCTTTAAGAGCGTTCGCATACATTTCATTGATTACCACACATTCGTGTAATGGTACAAATATTCTGATTTAATTTTCAATGGTTTCTCTGAAAAATGTTGGCAAAATATTGTTAAATATCATTTTACCTATCGTTTTTGCGTCGACTTCAAAACTTCTGTTTAAAAGTAGTTTCGATGGTGTTCAAAGAAAAAAAATATTTTTTACTTTTTAGAGCAATTTCCAACTGAAGTCGATTCTATTTTCTTTCCAAAAATATTTTATTAGTTAAACTATAGCTTGCAGAGATTTCTACAATATACTGAATGCTTTTAAGTTCCTAAAAAAATGTTAACATGCACATTTAAGCAGCCATTTATGAAGTTTTCCCATCGGCCATCGGCATCGGCTGCCGATGTTAACTTGGAGAAGTCATCAGCACATCGACAATCGGCCTTCATTTAAACATCGTCCAACAATCTGCATCGGCCCATTGGTCTGGCCATAATATTAATGGGTACTTATTCATTAGCCGTGCGCAAGCGAAAAATCGCCAAATAATGTATCGCTAATCAATGTAGAATTTCGCCAAATTTCTTACAACCATATTTGTTTACCGTTGAGCGTACGTTTGTTCCGTTGACAAATTTGTGTATTCGCTTTTCGTTTGGCGACATTGGCGATTTTTTATTTTTCGCTTGCGTCCGGCTTACGGATATGTAACTATTAATGTAATTACCGGTAGCATTTTTTCTTTTCTGTTATTTTTCTTGCCGCAGGCATATTTTGTTGATTGAAGCAATAAATGATGTGAATCTTGTAGATGGTGTGAATCACCATAAAACAGATATTTCTCATATTTGTTTCAGGTTCTACCGGGACTCGCAGTGGTGTGTGCTTTAGCAGTGCTGGTGTCCAGCGATGGAGGTGGTTGGACTTCCGGCGGCGGCGGTGGCGGTGGATGGAGCGACGGAGGAGACGGAGGTGGCGGTGGAGCGAAGGGCGACACTGGAGGTGGGATCACGGTTCTGGCTATTCCACTTACACTCACTGCGACTGCAACTGGTGGTGGAGGCGGAAAAGGAGGAGGAGGCAAAGGTGGAGGCGGTGGATGGTCAGCTGGTGGTGGAGGAGGCGGAAAGGGCGGTGGTGGTGGATGGTCTTCTGGCGGCGGAGGCGGGAAAGGCGGTGGTGGAGGTTGGCCTTCCAGTGGCGGAGGAGGAAAAGGCGGAGGCGGTGGATGGCCTTCTAGTGGAGGAAGCAGCAAAGGAGGTGGTGGTTGGCCTTCTGGAGGCGGAAAAGGTGGAGGAGGTGGATGGCCTTCTGGTGGAGGAAGCAGCAAAGGAGGTGGTGGAGGTTGGCCTTCTGGAGGCGGAAAAGGTGGAGGAGGTGGATGGCCTTCTGGTGGAGGAAGCAGCAAAGGCGGTGGTGGAGGTTGGTCAGCTGGTGGTGGAAGCAGTAAAGGGGGCGGAGGTGGAGGTTGGTCAGCCGGTGGCGGTGGTGGAAAAGGCGGAGGAGGCGGCTGGTCATCTGGTGGTGGCGGATGGCCATCCAGCGGCGGAAGCGGAAAAGGCGGTGGTGGTGGGTGGCCATCTGGTGGAGGAAAAGGCGGTGCGGCGGGAGGCTGGCCTCCATCCAAAGGCGGTGGTGGTGGTGGAATGAAAGGAGGCGGCGGTGGTGGAACTCCCGTCACGCTACTGACATTCACGATCCCCGCAACCGTAACGAGTGGTGGTGGTGGTAAAGGAGGAATGGCGAAAGGAGGAGGTGGCGGTGGATGGCCTTCAGGTGGCGGAGGTAAAGGAGGTGGTGGGGGAGGCTGGCCTTCGGGTGGAGACAGTGGAGGATGGCCAAGTGGTGGTGGTGGTGGAGGCGACTGGCCGAGTGAAGGAGGTGGTGATGGTGGATGGGATGAAGGTGGCGCTGCGGAAGATTGGTGGTGAAGTCTCTCAGAAACTGATTTCGTCGGAAAATCATCTTTTGCAAAGCATGACGCTTTATTGCAAGCAAAGCTTCCCCTTCTTTATAACACACAAAATTTAATGTGGAGAAAGTCTATGATATTGTTGTGACATTGTTTATAAGGGTCATTCTCATGAAACGAAGAACAGTTCAGAAACTTTTTTCAGGGGCGCAATAACTGTCTCAAATATAGTTTTCCCAATTATTTAAGTTCTATATAGAACGACGAATAGAATAGCAGTGTGAAATGTATGCCTGCTGTGTTAACAAATAACGTTTTCAAATGATCCCATGAGCTCCCATATGGCGGGGGGGGGGATCAATCCCCTCTTCTCATTTAGAAATTAGTATTTCCTTGCTTTTAACACTACATTTTCGACAAAAATATAAAAACTTTTCTTTTTCAGTCATTAATGAATAAATTATAAAAAATATTAACTTTTAATCGCTCTCAACTGCACTGAAATTGCTTTCCATTGAGAAAATAATCTGTTAAACCATGGGGAAAATATACGAGTCTCCTCCGCCCCTAAAATTTTGCATATGGTGCCCATGAATGCTGTTATTAATGTGTCGGATATTAATCGGAAAATGGTGATAAAAAATTTTCCTTTCATTTTATGCTCACTTTTACTAAGAAAACCCTATGAATCCCCTTCGCATTTTCAAATAAGTAACAAACTTTAAATATGAGCAAAAAATAATAGCTTTTCAAATAATTTCAAACGATTAGTTCATTACTAAAATGCCTGTTTAAAGAGCAAGAAAAAAATTTTACGGAAAAAAAAATATTTTATTTAGTTACATCAGACCTTTAACCCTTGATGGCCCGGCGGGATTAAGAAGTCCAGCTTATGTTAATTTAGTAATATGAATCCAAAATGGCTGGAATGACGCTGAAGCTTTTCAGTATACTAAAATGCAACTTAACTTGGCAGTGACGTCACTACGGGTGGAGCCAATAAGAGCTCACAAGCAGTCAGCGATCTCCTCTAATTCGCCAAATAGGCTGTGACGTTTTATCTAGCTCGTTTTTCATAGGCTAACGTCACGCTGACGTCACGATGTTTTTGCCAAGAAAGGTTGCATTGTAGTATACCACTCCTCGTACTTTGGCGAGAGGCCGACAGATGGTACCTGAGATCGGAAACGGGTTTCCTAGGGGTCCTAATGCGTACCCAGGTAGCACAAATAACCTTTAAACGTTTTATAAACGTTTTTAAGCGGTTGTCAAAACGTTAATAACCATTTTACAACGTTTAAAAAACGAAGTGTGCTACTTGGGTAGGGGGACTCAGACCCTACCGAATTTGTGATATAATGGGTTAAAACACATTGATAGCCCTGATGACAAGACTGACCAATGACGATGGAATAATTAGTAAATGTTTTTTTAGTAAATCATTAAGAAGTTTTCCGTTTTGTAACGCATTCATAAGTTGGTTGGAAACAAAAAAAGAAAAAAGTGCAGGAAAAAAATGGTTTTTAACAATTTAATTCTCATTTTTGTAAATGATGCATGGTATGTGTTTTTCCTTTTTATGAGAATGACCCATATAAAGTCGAAATGATAACGCTTTTTCATGTTTTTTTAAGAAATCTAACATTTTGTTCTTGCTTTTCTTTCCGCTATTGTCGCCAGCTACTGGGCATTATTCTTTAGTCATTCTTACCTCCATGCTGGGTCTTTGCTTGTAACCTACTAACACGACTCACGTTCAAGCATAAAAACTATTTTCTTGTCTCGCGCATAACCAACGCTTCCTTAATACTAAATGCCTATTGGGCCATTCCGCCGCCACGTGTGGGACAATCACTCTCGATAATTTCGCCCACTTGTTGCTACTAGAGTCGCTATTTAGACAGGCCGACGCATCAAGATTAAGTTTCACCACTTTGGATCCAATTCCTTAACTTTTACTTTCAAATTTTCATTGTTGCGGAGTAGGGTTACCAGAAAAAAGATTTGACACATTGCTAAGCTTTGCCAAATCCACGTGCCGCTAATAATTGCTCACAGTGAAAAATTACCAAAACGCGATTACTGGCCATAAAAGACAACCACTCAAACACGCAAACACGTGCTGGATCCAAAGTGGTGAAACTTAATCTTGATGCGCCGGCTCGTATATATAGGGGCCTTAGTTGCTACAGATCATAATATTTTAGCTGAGCTGGAGTAAACACATTTTTTAATGTAAACATTTGATGCAAAGATACTCTTAACAGTTATATTTTTATTAAATATTTTCGTTAATTAAAATTTAATTTATTTGTATGCTTCACGTGCGAGATATTCAATGTCAACCTCTTGTAACGGGTTTTATGTATTAGTTAATTTTATGCTTAGTAGTTAATTTAGCAATGGCAAAACAGTCTGTAGATTTTGATTGCTAAGGTTCCTATGTCAACAATACATTTCTCATTTGTCGAGAAATAATTTAAACCGTTAAAAAAATTAGGTATAGGTTTAGTCCACGAAAAGTAGCCATTTTGTCCCACATGTGATGCTTCAAATATTTCATTAAAAAGTAATGGGTAATGCTGAAGTTTTTTTTCTTAAGGAATCACAGGCACGCGTGTGATTTCCTAAGCAGCAAACTTTTCCTCATTACCCTTTTAAATTATTATTTTTAATGAAATATATAAAGCGTCACGTGGGGAACAAAATGACCATTTTCCGTGGAATGGCCCCATTGTGTGCATTAACCTCAAAAAGTTAACTGCCCAAATATGGTAAAACGGAAAACAACGCCCCCCAGCGGTCACCGTTTTCGTTGCTATGAGGCCTGATAATTATCCAACAACATGATGATTATCCAACAACAGATCCAAACAATTCAAATTAAGTTATTAATTGGTCAGTTCTACATTAAAATTCAAAAATTTACTAATCGTTAATTTAACTGCTATTCATTTCGAAGAATTCCGATAGATGGCAGTTTGGCATTGAGTATTACGGAGGCGTTGCCATAATATAGCATGGAAATGTTGCCAAAGAAATATTTCTCTTTGCAGAAAGTGTCAGTATTCATGTTTTAATTTATTTCAGTTTGTACTGCCGTTATGTGTTGTCTGTTGTTTTTAATGTTCCATATTTAATGAGTGTGGTGTATGTCCCCTGCATGTAAAAAATGGTTGTAGCTACAGCTGGCTTAACTCATGTTTTCCAGATAATTCTTATAAATACAACAGTCTGTCAAAATCATTTGAGTGATAAAATAAAGTCTTAATGGCATGCAGTTGTTTTTACTAACAATTTCTTTCTTCATGAAATGTTACTAACTGACAGAAAATTGGCTGTTGGCTATTTTTAACTACTTCCATTATAAATTTTTTCGGAAAAAATAGCTAAAGAAAAATAATTACATTTTTTAAATTTGATTTTCAAATATAAGAAAATGAAACAAACAAAATATGTATGTTTCAAGTTGAATTTTTAATTTTTTATAGTTGTAAAATCATTTAGTTTCACCCGAGTTTTCTCGGAATAATAATTACCTGCAACTCATAAAGCTCGAGAATCAGCCGAGCGATTAATATTATTTCGCAAAAACTATTGCTCAAGTAACAGCAATTTCGGAAAAAACAAACTAAAATGTAATGGTCAAGTATTTTTTTATGAAAACTAATAGACGTGTAAAGTAAAACAAGTTCTTTAATGCTCTCAAAGCTAGAGATAACGATCTTATCTGTTACACACCAAAAGGTCTTTGTAACGAATGACCCAAAGAAGAGAACTTTAAAAAAAATACACATGCATTAACCCATTAATGCCTGACATTTTTTTTTCCAAAGATATTTTGTGTACTGGTTACAAACAGTGTCCAATGGGCAGGAAAAATAATAAAAAAAATGCTATGTAAATTTTTTTTTTTTACTAAGGAAAGAAAAATCGTCCCTTGAAAGTGACGATAGACCCCAGAGGGTACATACTTTTTTTACTAAAATTTTTTTCTGCCTACGATATGATATTTAAAAAGACATTTAAGAAATAAAATCAGTCATTAACATAAACTGGGAAGCTGGGAATAACTTTGAAGAGTTAGCTTTTATTCTTGAGATTTTGAACGACGTCATTTTTGATAAAGGTCATATTAAAACTGCTACAGAGAACACCCTTTACAATGGCTGTGTGCTGCAATCTGTTAATAACGAATTGAAACAGTACCAAGGTACTCATTGAACACTATTATTTGGTTGAAATGTTCATTTTGGGGAAATTCAGACCCTTTTTTGGACCGCCCCTAAAAAGGGACGCTAGGCATTAATGGGTTAAGTCCCCAAAATGGCATTAATACAATGCAATATAATACCAAAGTGTGGTCCAACCCCTGGGAGGGGGGAGGGAGTCGAACCGAGTAATGAACGTAGGATAAAGTGAAAGAATTGAAACGACTGACATTTTTCAGATCGAACAAATTGGAAATTTTCTCTGGAAGTCACAGTATACATAGAATTAACAATGTAATTTGTAACAAAATAACTTGATTGAAATAGTCAGCCCCGGTTAAACGAATACAGTCGATTCAAAGAAATAGTATTCGATTACGCTGTATATTTTTTAAGGCGGGGATCTGTAACATTGCGTCTAAGGCATGGGAAATATTCGGTTCCCAGATATTTTATTCGTACAAGCTGGGTACCCGACTAACCCATTAGTGCCTAGCGTCCCTTTTTAGGGACGGTCCAAAAAAGGGTCTGAATTTCCCCAAAATGAGCATTTCAACCAAATAATCGTGTTTAATTAGTACCTTGGTATTGTTTCAATTCGTTATTAACAGATTGCAGCACATAACCATTGTAAAGTGTGTCCTGTAGCAGTTTTAATATGACCTTTATCACAAAAGGACGTCGTTCACAATCTCGAGAAAAAAAGCTCAGTTTTCAAAGTGATTCCCAGCTTCCCAATTTATGTCAATGGCTGATGATTTTATTTCTTCTTATAAAATATCTATTTAAATATTATATCGTAGGCAGAAAAAAATTTTAGTAAAAAAGTATATACCCTCTGGGGTCTATCGTAACTTTTAAGGGACGATTTTTCCTTCCTTAATAAAAAAATTATTTCTTACATAATATTTTTTTAATTATTTTTCCTGTCCATTAAACACTGTTTGTAACCAGTATACAAAATATCTTTGGGGAAAAAATGTCAGGCATTAATAGGTTAAGCGGGGACGCCCACGGTTTTTCATTTTTGGTAGCACACATTTACCGGCAAAAAAAGAACAAAAAACGGGGGAAGTTTTCACGTATAAAATACATGAGACAAAGAGAAAGAAAAAATACTATTTCTCCAATGAAATATTTTTTATTTGATTATTAAAATATATTTCATCAAATGAATAAATAAACAAATGAATAACTCAATAAACAAATGTATAAATAACGAAACAACAAACAAATAAATGTTGTTTTTGCTGTCTTGTGCCGTCTAGGCAGACAATGTGGGGTGCGTTATTTCACTTTTCCCACAGTATTGTCATTTCATGTGAAGTCTGACATAATAGGCCTGTGACACAATAAATGAAGCCTCTACACACATGCCATAAAGACCCGTCAGTAGGGTAGGCAACCATTCACAGAAAGAAACGACAAGGACAGGAGAGTGAAAGAAAGTATATCCATGTCCGAGCCGGAATGCGAACCTGGATTCCCCCATCCGTTGATAGAATTCTTTGACCACTGTTCAAAGTGGCCCGACAAACAAATAAATAAATTGATTGGTTGATGTGTGGGAAAAAATAAATAAAAATAATTGAGTGAATAAAATAACGATTGAATAAAAAAAATAAGTGAATATATGAATGAATACATAAGTGACATTATAAATGGATATACGAATTAAACGCTTATTCGAATAGAACATTCTGGAACTGAATATTCCCCATACCATAGACAAAATGTTAACCCATTCATGCCCAAGTTTTTTTAAACAATTTTTTTCAATTTTTATCTGCTTAAAACTCTTACTTGGAATGATTTACATACATTTTAGGCTTAAAATAGTTCGCCGTTGCCATATTTGTTAAGTTATCTAACGTCCTGTTTATGGGATATTTTGCAGATATGTGAGCAAAATACGACCTTACTCGACTTTACTTTTGCAACGTAGCATTACAGAAGGCATCTCTGATCCATTTTAAGCAAATCATTTTGAAATAATTTAATTTTATGAAAAATAAGTTCGGCAAAAAAACTTACTTTCTGTGGCTACCCATGCTGGATCGTTGCTCGACTGATTTGTCTGAAAGTAGCTGTCAATAAATAAACGCTGATGTCCAAATAGTGGCTCTAGCTGGTTTTCTCAAGAAGAAGGACTATTTAACTTGTGAAAAACAGCTTTAGTAAAAGGATATACCCATTACAGGTTTTTGTATGCAGTAACTAACAAGCGTCCCGTTTTTAGGCTACGGGGCATAAATGAGTTAAGAGCAATTTATTTTTTTGGCTGGAATCAATAACTGTCGGCTCCGATTGATCGGGTAACGGATAAACAAATACCCCGCTCAAACGAATAAAACCGTCCGGAACAGAACATTTCTTCTTAGACGCAAAGAATCGAATCATTCCCCTGGATAATCGAATAATATTGGTCAGTACTGTGGGCCCCGCTTAATTGGGTAATGAATAAACGAATCGCTCGATTATACGAATAAAACTTCGCGGAAAGAAATACAGTCGACGCTCGATATAACGACAGTCTCCATCCTACAGATAGCGGTCTTTATAACGAGTGGTCGCTATAAGAGATAGAACATAGAGTATAGTGGGATACAGTTGGGGGTTTTCACACCGGTTGTTATATTAGGATGGTCTCTATAACGTGTGGTCGTTATAACGAGCGTCGACTGTATTTCCCTATAGATGCAATGTTAAAGATCCCCGCTTCATCGAAACATTTCCCTGGATAATCGAATAATAGTAATCAGCTTTCACAAACATTTTTTCTGAGAAAAAGGTTGAATAAATCAAAAATAAATTAAGTAAGAACAATTTTTTTACGCAAAAGATAATCGCAGTGTTCGGCACCCCCAACGGAGAATTTTCGATCAACCTCTCCTTTGTGCTATTGATGTAGAGAAAATTAGAACGTTAAGGAGGTACAAATCAGCAGGGATACTGCAGACACGTGTTTCGGCGTTGCAAGAAACGCCTTTTTCATTGCAAAAAATTTTTTTGACGTTTTAAGATCAATGTTGTCAATTTGGAAAGGTAAAGAAAATGTCCCCACTTTATCAAATACTATTTCTTGGAACTCCAGTTTTAGTTTTAAAAAAAAAAAAAAAGATAATGACACATGAGCATTTTCTGCCGACATATTCTTTTTCTTAAACCTTTTTCTTCCATTTTCATTTCCGTCACAAAAAGTACAACAGGCAGAAAAAATACATGATGGGCCACCATAAAGTTTAAAATAAAGAAAAAGAGAGCATTAAACTATTGTAAATGTAAAATCACACACACACCAATTGTTCAAAATATTTAAAGGTAAAAAAAGGAAGGAAAACAAAACTTCATCAAGATATCCAAATGTCATGATATTAAAAAAAATAAAGGGATTTAAGGTATTATTGTAAAATACTACCTGTGACAAAATGTTAAAAGTTTTATTGCAGGCGGAGACGCTTTTTAATTTTTCAAGCAATGAAACTATTAGGTAGACAATAAAAAAATTCACTGCGAAAAACTAAAACAATCCAATGTTTTTGGGAAAAAAAATCTGGTATCGGCGGCACAGGAGTGAGCAAGATAACAATTCAAACATTTAAACCCCTAATTTGCGACGAAACAATGCAAAAAAATGTTTTGCAATGATTAATTTTCTAAATATTGCTAATTTTAACATCATTCAGTGGATTTTTCCCAAAATATCGCCAATAGCGCCAAATTTAACCCAAATTCGAAGAATTTTTTTCGCCAATTTTGTCGCCAACTTCGCGATGTCACCAAGTTGGCGTCAAACACTTGGCGACCAAAGTTTTGGCGATATATCGCCAAGTGGTAGCGCCAATTCATATGCATTGAAATTAACAGATTTACCCCAAAAAAATGGGTAAAAGACCCCCTTGGAAACATTTGAATGCAACCACAAGAGGAGGTGCACAACTAGACCCTCCTCAGAGCCTACATGCCAAACTAGAAGCTTCTACGGCATATAGTTTTGAGTTATACGACATACATACATACGCACCTACATACGTACATGCAGACGTCACGAGAAAACTCGTCGTAATTAACTCGGGGGGTGGTTGAAAACAATTTTTCGGCTGGTTATATGCTGTTAGCTACATATGCTGGTCGAAAAAACTACTGAACATTAATTCGGGTGTGAGCAAAATCAAAATTTAGACCCAAATTTGAATTAATTTTTTTTCGCGATCACAATACTTCCTTTGCTACGTAAAAGGAAATAAAAGGAACTGGCTGAAAACTTCATTAAAACCAACAACAGACAAAATTCAGCTTTTGAACTTCAATTTAGAAAACTTCCTGGACGAGAGTCCCGAACCTTATTCCTTTCTCCAATGCCATCAAATATGGCCAACGAATGCATTTTTAAGGGCTTCCCAAGTAGCACACTTCGTTTTTTAAAGGTTGTAAAATGGTTATTAACGTTGTAATAACCGCTTAAAAACGTTTGTAAAACGTTTAAAGGTTATTTGGGCTGCCTGGGCCTGAGTTTGACGAAATTTCGAAAAGGAGAGTTCCGACCCCTCCTCCTACTGGCATTGCGTGAAATTGCGTTTCTGGAATTTTAATTCCGCAAAAGTGACGGGGTGAGCCCCATCCCTTCCCCTAACGTTACCAAAGTTTCACATATAGTCTAAGATCCCACCGCAGTTTATCTACACTCATAGCGTACACTCATCACGTATATGTCAAATTAAAGCTGATTTTTTTCTGAACGTGATGCACTATGTCCGCCTATGTAAAAGTGCCCGAAACCTATAGGCCTAAACAGGTCACATGAATGTAGTATTTCTACACTCATAACGTACACTCATGACTCATATATCAAATTGAAGCTATTTTTTTTTCTGAACGTGGTGCACTAAGGCTGCCTATGTAAAAGTGGCCGCAACCTCTAGGCAGCCTGGCCTGAAGTTTAGGGTCCAAAATTTCAAATGGTTATAAAAGACTGAAAAATTGGTCGATTCTTTTGCTTTTTTTACTAAAATTATTCTTAATGTGAGTACTTTTTCGAAAAAAAACTGATGAACTTAAATTTCAAAAATTGCCGATAGGGGGCGCTTTAGACTTTGCAGCTAAAAACAACTACTTTTTACCGTTTTTTTTCGTATTTTTGTAATTGATTCAAAAAGTTCAAACTCTAACTTAAATTTTGAGCCCAAAATATCCACTAATTTCCAGTTTTTAGCAATATTCGGACCAAACGTCAAAAAATGTGTTTTTCTGCTTTTTAACTTGTCCTTTCATGTAAAAAAGATTATTAAAATAATCTGGCGATACTAATAATGTGAAAATAAAATTAAATGCACACTTTCTGAGTTGTAAAATACAAAATTTCTGGGTAAAAAAAATGTTTGAAAAAAAATTATTTTTTCTTTTTTTTAGTTACGAAAGGGTTCATCTGATTTTATTTTAACATTATCAGGTGATTTTAATAATTTTTTTACATAAAAGGACTAGTTGAAAAGCAGGAAAACACAATTTTTGACGTTTGGTCCGAGTATTGCTAAAAACCGGAAATTAGTTGATATTTTGGGCTTAAAGTTTAAGTTAGAGTTTTAACTCTTTGAATCAATTACGAAAATATGAAAACAAACGGTAAAAAGTAGTCGTTTTAAGCTCCAAAGTCTAAAGCGCCCCCTATCGGCAATTTTTGAAATTTAAGTTCATCAATTTTTTTCGAAAAAAGTACTCACATTAAGAATAATTTTAGCAAAAAAAGCAAAAGAATCGACCGATTTTTCCGTCTTTTATAACCATTTGAAATTTTGGACCCTAAACTTCAGGCCAGGCTGCCTAGAGGTTGCGGCCACTTTTACATAGGCAGCCTTAGTGCACCACGTTCAGAAAAAAATTAGCTTCAATTTGATATATGAGTCATGAGTGTACGCTATGAGTGTAGAAATACTACATTCATGTGACCTGTTTAGGCCAGGCTGCCTATAGGTTTCGGGCACTTTTACATAGGCGGACATAGTGCATCATGTTCAGAAAAAAATCAGCTTTAATTTGAAATATACGTCATGAGTGTACGCTATGAGTGTAGATAAACTGCGGTGGGATCTTAGACTAATAGCTTCTTGACACCAACAAAGACTATTTTGTTTTAATTGTGCTTTTGGAGCTTCAATTTCACGGAAAAATGCTGGCAGATAGTTTAAAATTTTCATGCTTTCTCTTAACAACACGCCCAAGATGGTCTACGATTACATTTTTAAACCCCGGAGGGGGGGGGGGAGGGGCTCCGAAATAGTTTGTCTGAGTACGCCGCTGTTACTCTCTAAGTTAATAAATAAATCCTTGAAAAACAAAACTCATTATTTTGTGGTGTGCCAACCGCCCCCCCCCCCCCCGCTTTATTTTTTCTTCTCGATTCGCCCCTGGAGTACAGAATGTCGATGCGGATTGTCTACTAGATTTCTTCAAGATAAACAATGGTACAGCACGAACATTTCAAAAAAATGTGTTGATTTTACATAGCCAGGTCCAGTATCTAGATCGCACGAACCTCCACCAGGAGAGAGCAAAACTCCAAGTTCTCCTGCGTTAAAACTTTTTGCATCGAATTACGCAAATCGAAACTGTTCTTGTTTTATTTTTTGCTGTTTAAAATTTGCTTCAGCAATCTGACTACTGGGTCCTTAATTTCAAAAAGTTCACTGTCTTGAACTAAAAATAATAAGCGACTCTTATTACTTCCTTTTACGTAGTAAAGGAAGTATTGTGATCGCGAAAAAAAAAATCACTCAAATTTGAGTCTGAATTTTGATTTTGCTCACCCCGAATGAAAATTCCTTAGTTTATTTGACCTGTCAGCACGTGCATATGTACCTACCAACATATAAGCAGCCGAAAAATTTTTTTCAACCACCCCCGAGTTAATTACGACGAGTTTTCTCGTGACGTCTGTATGTACGTGTGTGCGTATGTATGTATGTATGTGGGTCGCATAACTCAAAAACTATATGCCGTAGAAGCTTCTAGCTTGGTATGTAGGCTCTGAGGATGGTCTAGTTGTGCACCTCCCCTTGTGGTTGCATTCGAATGTTCCCAAGGGGGTGTTTTACCCCTTTTTGAGGGTAAATCAGTGTTAATTTCAATGCAGACTCAAGTGATATGAATTGGCGCGACCACTTGGCGATATGTCGCCAAGCTTTCGGTCGCCAAGTGTTTGACGCCAACTTGGCGACATATCGCCAAGTTGGCGACAAATTTGGCGAAAAAATTATTTTTTGAATTTGGGTTCAACTTGGCGCTATTGGCGATATTTTGCGAAAATTCACTGAATGATATTAAAATCAGCAATATTTAGAAAATTAACCATTGCAAAATATTTTTTGCATTGTTTCGTGGCAGATTAGGGGAGTAAATATTTGAATTGTTACCTTGCTCACTCCAAACACTTTTTTTAACACTTAAGGCAACTACTAAGAAATTTACACGTAAAAGGAAGTAGTGTGGGGTCCATACCAGATTTTTATTATTATTTATTTTTTTACCAATGCAATAGTTCTTTCAAACAATTTCCTTGACATTAGAAAGTGTTGTATCTGCTTTTACGATCATGATTTTTATACGATTTATTAACCCACCGATAGACGCAAGCTCATTGGCTGATCTCCAGTACGACGTCATCGACATCATTTGCCTGGAAGCGTCCCCCTACAAAAACCTCTGCCCCAGGAACAAACAAGACGGCTGAAATGGAATACCTGGAGCTTTTGTGTTCTGCTGGCTGGAATACTGTAACAGCAAAATGACAGACGATTCGTATCAAAATTGCTGTAAAAACGACTTTTATAACTTTGTCCTTAGTTATATGCGCGATGTGTGAAATAAAATAGTGTTTTTTCTAAACGTGTGTTCCTTTTCCTAATTAACAAGCTTTAATTGCATTACTTAGAAGATGAAGGGTTTATGTGACAGAACAGAAATTGCGAGTAGGGTACGTGTTCCAGTAGTCGGCCACAATGACATAAAACTCCTCATCAATAGTACATATTTAATTCAAAATCAGATATGACGCATTCGCACATTCATGTACCTATCCTCAATCATCAACCAGTGGCAGTTCAGTTTTGAGTACTTTTTTTGAATGAGTAAGGAGTCATTTCATTTTGAATGGTGTGCCTGTCATCCAAGATGGCGATTCTGCTCATTTTTCAGCTAAGATGATTCTGTCACCGACTATCGGAGCATCTACTAGTGTTGACAACAGCTTGGATTTTAACATTTTTTTTTTAAATTTCTGAAACAAGTAGGTGGTTCACTATCAGAAAGGTCCATTCTAAAGTTTTACCTTGTTTTTGTTGCTGCATTGATAGCTGAAAGTTCTAGGTTCGCCAAGAGTCACACAAGATCTCTTAAATGGCCGACTACTGGAGCACTTACCCTACTTAAAGTCCAAAGTTTGTTGCAGCTTTTTGGTTTTCTGGCTTTCTAGTTAGTTTGTGGATGAAATTGGTCTAATGACATCTCCTTTTTGTTGTACCAAGTTTTATTTGCTTACCTGTATCCATTGCGTGCCATTGTTCATCAGGGTGTTTATTTTTTAAAATGTAACATATCCTTTCTCTCATCTCTTAACCCATTAATGCCTGACATTTTTTTTTCCAAAGATATTTTATATACTGGTTACAAACAATGTTAAATGAACAGGAAAAATAATTAAAAAATATTATGTAAAAAATATTTTTTTTTTTAATTAAGAAACGAAAAATCGTCCCTTAAAGTTACGATAGACCCCAGAGGGTACATACTTTATTTACTAAAAGTTTTTTCTGCCTACGATATAATATTTAAAAAGACATTTTATGAGAAGAAATAAAATCAGCAATGAACATAAACTGGGAAGCTGGGAATCACTATGAAAACTTAGCTTTTTGTTCTTGAGATGGTGCACGATGTCATTTTTGATAAAGATCATATTAAAACTGCAACAGAATACAATACAATGGTTATGTGCTGCAATCTGTTAATAACGAATTGAAACAATACCAAGGTACTCATTGAACACTATTATTTGGTTGAAATGTTCATTTTTGGGAAATTCAGACCCTTTTTTGGACCGTCCCTAAAAAGGGACGCTAGGCATTAATGGGTTAAAGTTCGAAGTTAGTTGCAGCTTTTTGGTTTTCTGGCTTTGTAGTCAGTTTGTGGATGAAATTGGTCTAATGACATCTCCTTTTTGATGCACCAAGTTTTATTTGCTTACCTGTATCCATTGCTCGCCACTGTCCAGGTGTTTATTTTTCAAAATGTAACATAGCCCCTTCTCTCATCCTCTTAACAATTCAATTATGCAGTACCCCGGTTATTCCATCCAAGGACTGCAGTTTCGCGCTCATTGGCACTCGTCAGCATGGAATAGGAAGTAACCGAGAAATCCTCTGATAGAAGCAGAGAGGGCCACTTTTTTACATGACTGATTTGACCCGAAATTGCTCAAAAATGACTTAAAAATCACTGTTTTTTCCAGTACAAGTGTGATGCGCAGTGAAAATCGCAACCACTCTCGGCCGCCAGACTCCCCGGCATGCTGCTTAGAAGAACATATGGAAAGATATACAGTCGACGCTCGATATAACGACCATCTCCGTCCCACAGAAAAAGGTCTTTATAACGATTGGTCGCTATAAGAGATAGAACATAGAGTATATTGGGATAAAGTTGGGTTTTTCTCAACGTACGTTATATTGGGATAGTCTTTATAACGAGTGGTCGTTATAACGAGAATCAACTGTATTAAAGAGCCAGACGTCTTAAAATCACCACTTGAAAATGTTGCGGACTATTCCTATTATATTATTATACTTTCGGCCCCGCTTAGACGAATACTGTCGGTTCCAAGAAATATTATTCGATTAAGCGGGGATCTTTAACATTGCGTTTACGGCATGGGAAATATTCGGTTCCGGGATATTTTATCTGTATAAGCGGGGTACTCCTTTATCTGTTACTTGATTAAGCGGGGATGACAGTATTGGAAAAATTGTACAGTTCTTATTTCTTCAAAAAATTCTGATTGAAAGGGACTTTTTGATCTTTTTTTTTCCGTATGTGTATTTTTCTATGTTATTCCGTATTTTTCTATGTTACAGGAAAAGCTAAAAAACATTTTCTTATGAAGATATAGTTTCTAAGAAATTTTTTCGCACTTAGAATAGTACAGTGAACAAAACTGTGCAATGAATAAGCATTTTAAAAATTACTAAAATTTTTAGAGCATGCTGAACCCCCCCCCCCCTTTTTTTTACACACTCCAGAGTCCACCGTACCTACCACAACTCGTGGTTTAACCGGTATAGGACCAACCTCTGTTTTTTTTTTTTTGAACAAGAACCAAGGGCCGAGCAAACCCCTTGGCCCAGCACCCGCAGAGGTATCGTTTTACTTGGAAGACTTTGTGACCATGACATATTTAACGTCCTCCATCAGCCACCATTAATCAAGACGATGGATCTTTGATCGGCCGGGATCGAACCCGTGTCCCTCCGATCACGAGTCCGACGCCTTACCCATCGGGCTACCACGGCCCATGCTGAACCTTTAAGGAAAAAATTTGATAAGAAGTTTTCGTGATTTTTCACATAATCAGTAACAGAATATTTTCCAACCAATATAAGCAAATAAATGCACATATTTTTAGAGGTAATTAATATGATAATTTAGCATTTTTTAAAAAAGTTCTCAAATCAGTTTTGAAAAAAGTGCCAACATGTCTTAGAGTTTTTTAAAAAAATGGAGTTTTTCTTATTTTTTTTTAAATTAAAAAAATAAGTGGGAAAGTTTTTTAATCTTTGAAAATAAATTACAGTGAAATCTCAGTTATACGCCGCCTCATTGACGCGCCTTTTTCACTTATACGACGATTTTAAATGGTCCCAGCACATTCCATAGCAAAATAATGATAGTATCGTTCGTTTATGCGTCGCTCTAAAGATAAATATTTCACTTATGCGCCGAATTTTCCCTAAAATGCATGAAAATTTATTTATTTTCTTTAAAAAATAAGCATTTTTCTTTACTTTCCTCTTTAACCTTTCGCCTTTATTATTCACGGAAGGCATTTTATCCGCATGAACTCGAGTTCGGAGAGGGACAATTATCTATTATGCATCGTTTTAAAGGGAATAGTTTGTAATTAGGGATGCTACAACTTTTGTTTTCTCTTTATCACTATAGTTACGTTACAGTCATTGCCAAACTGTAGTAATCTGTCCCTTTTCTATAGAAACATTCTTATTCACTCTCTCATTAGAAACTATGTTGAGTTTTAGTCCTTTAAATAGGCTTGTTCACTTATGGGCAATTCCAGGCAACATGGGAACTCGATGTTAAAAAAAATTTTTGAAAAATTGTCTTAATTTTTTTTTTGTACGTTCTCTATATTGATTGAAGTTTACAAATTAGAATAAGGTAACTTCAAGTGAATCATTTTCTTTTTGTAAAAGAACTTGTTTTATGAGCTCACAATCTTGTAAAAGTCTCTCACTGCTAGACACAATTTTAAACGAGCATATTTTATTGGTTTAGCCTGTTTCCACAATTTAATTGCATTTTTTCCTGGCAGATTTATTCGATAAGAAAACAATTATTAATAGTACATTTTGAAATTTATTCTTAAAATAACTTTTAAAGTAGTTTTTAAACCATTAAATTTTGTGTAACGTGAGTCACGAAAACTTAATTTTTTTAATATTTCCAAATTTTATAGCTTATAAATGAAATTTTTTTCCTGTTTCTCCTACTCATGTATATTACAAAAAAGAAATTATAGGCCAATTTAGAGTTTTTTGCTTTTTTATTCCAAAAATACGGATGTTTATTTTGTAACGTGAGTCACGCGAAAAGTGAGTTACAGCCAATACAAGCTAATATTAACTTCTTAAAAGTATTTAATGTACCCTAATGGTATTTTAGGGTCTAAACGGAGGGTTATCACTTGTACACACCTATATATAATTAATAATACTGATGAAATTAAACATAAATAGCGTAATTTTAATCCTTTTAGTGTTTTATAATCTTTCAATTAGTGCACTAGGTCCCTGTTTTGGCCCTCAGCTTTCCAATGTGTAGCATGTGTTTATGCATGCACATATTTTTCTTCCGTATCTAAGAAAGGTTTTTCATTCCAGTAAAATAAATTTTTAAAATATTTAACGAGTAACCGCAGAATGACAGATAAGGTGCCGAGAAAAATTCAAGCAAGAAGGGAAGTACATTACATGTAAACAGAAACATTGTCTCTGGATGAAAGAATGTCTAACGAGAAAAGTCGAAAAGCTAAGGATTATTGTCTCTATAATACTTCTTCAATATCGTTTCAACAAGTATACAAATATGTAAATACACTAAGGAAGACTCGTCAACACAAGGAGAAATTCCGTTAATTCACCTCGCAGTTAAACTGTAGTCATAAGTGAGTTACTCAATACTCATCCGTAAATGCAATATACATTTAAAAAGAAGATTTCAATGTCCACCGAACTCATGCTGAAAAAATGATTTGTCCCAAGAAAATCTAAACGAAAATGATTTTAAAAATTAGCTTGAGCGAGAGAAAAATATATATATATGTAAGATCCGAAAGATCGGCTCTAAGATGAAGGTTGGTGTTGCAGTCGGTTCGTAGGAAGAGGACAGAGCTATTCAATCACTACACTTTATTATATCTCGGTTACAAGAAGGCTGCCACTTTTCAGAGATGCAGCGATATTTATATGGGGAATATCATTTAAGGATGGCAGATAATAATCCCTAGATCACGTGACCCACGTGATCTATATAGGAGTGGCATATTGAAAATAATGAACTTTATTGGGTGATACACTATAGACAGAGGCTGGCTTAAGTCTAGAGGGAAAAAAAGTGTCTGTTAGGTACTTTGAGGGAAATCGAATCTGAGCCTGGGGGATGACCATATATGGTATGAGAGCTGTTTCTAGTGTAATAAATAATGTTAATGGGAATCACGCGCCGACTATCTGACATCTGAACTTTAATATGGAAAAGGCCTAGCATAGGTTTAGGCTTAGTTAGGGTTTTCCATATTACATATATATATACATATAAAATTGGAACTTAAGAGAAATTTTAAAAAGCTCGGTTAACATCTCACTTGCTCTTATTTGAGACGCTTAAAATTTAATTATTCATCAGAAGTGGTTGAGAAAAGTAAGTACTTTGAAGAACCTACTTCTGACAGCAGTCAACTAATTTTACAGCCATTATGCAACATTAAATGTTATGATTGGTATCAGATGAAATGTAATGGTGTGTAGTATCCTGTAAAAGTTTTCAGATGTACGAATTGAGAATTTGAAATCAGTAAAATGCAGCCACAGAGAAAATACGGAAAGTAGTATAAAAAAAGACAAACATATATTTTGGAAAATTGAATTGATGAATCCACTCTGTGACCGTTCAGAGAGGTTATATGGCAGCTGCTAAGGAGAATTTTAACCCTAGGTCTATGGGACAAAAAATTCGTGCTGCGAAAAATTGGCCGTTAAGAGGGGTGGCCGCTTTGTAAAAGTGACCGCTCGGAGAGGTTTTACTGTATTTAAAACTGATCAACTAAAGAAAACAAGCCATTAAGCATTCATTTTAATTGAATTTAGGTGAAATTTCTACACAAAATTTTCAAAATAAGATGTAAAATAAAGGACTAAAACGGAGATGTAACGTGAGTCACGAAACTATGTAACGTGAGTCACACTCAAAATATTGATTAACTTAATTAGTGACGGCAGAATGAACTTTTTTTTTCATACATATCATAACTTACAAACATATTTTGTGCCATGAAAAGCAGTTTTTAAACTTTATTATTCTGAAAGAGCAGGATCATTAGGTTTTTTATTATCCAAAAAACTTGAGTTCCTTTTTTTGTAACGTGAGTCACGATGTTAAATTAAGCTTGAAACACCATCTATTTCTGTTGAAATTTGAAATGCTGACATCCACAGGTTCTCACTGCATACCAGATGACTGTCAACAGCTTTATTTAAATCAGGCATGGTATTTCTTTAATATAATAACATTTACTTTTGTAAAATCACGTCAAATTGTAACGTGAGTCACGTGGAATTGCCCTTATGCGTCTCTCTCACTTACGCGCCTTTTTCTGTTGGTCCCTAGGGCAGGCGCATAAGTGAAAGTTCACTGTATTCATATTCAAATAAATTTACATGTTTAGGTTTCAAAGAATTATACATTTCACTTCAAGTTAAAAAAAAATGGTATGAAGGAAAAGTGACCCCTTAAGAAATCACGCATGCGCGTGGGATTTCTTGAGCAACAAAATTTTGTTCATTATACCCTTGAAACGTCACAAAATGACCGTTTTCCGTGGAATGGACCGCAATAATTTTAATATTTGCGATACTGGCAGTAAAAATTACAGCAATTACTAGCACAGAAAGTGTTAGTACAGTAATTGTTAAGGAAAGAAACGAGGATTTCTGTAGAAGGGCGGCGGAACCAGAATCGAAGGAATTCGCTCGAATCGAATTCTCATTCTAGGTCAAGAGCGAGGGGAGAGCAATAACCTCCAGCTTCCAATTCTTCAGACTCAACTTTACGCTCTCTTGCACAGAGTTTTTTTTTTTTTTGAATCCGCAAAGCATTGTGGATTAAAAAACAAAAACAAAAAATGAGTTTCTCTCTATATGCTTTCTTTTCCCTTGAAGTGTACGCTTTTATTAGTTTCACATGTGGGCATTGTTGCCAGATAATTGAAACAGAAAATACTACACCTCCGCTAAAAAAAAATACTACAAAATATTACAGTTTCCAAAAGTTGCCAAAATCAATATTGCTGAAATGCAAAAGCTATGAAAATAAAAAAAAAATCCGCCAATTTGAAGCAAAAACCATGGCTCTACTTAATGTCGCTGTGCTTCGGAATTGGGGAGAGCGGGGCTAAAAATTCCGTTTTTTAATCAAGCTCAAAATTCGTTTTGAAAACTTGGTTCTAGAATTAATATTGCGAGGTTAAAGCGACAGATTTGCCGGAAAAAATGATTTCTTGAATTTCGGTTCAATTTTCGCGCTATTGGCGATATTTTGCGAAAAATCCACTGAATGCTGTTAAAATCGGCCATATTTAGAAAATTAATTTACGCTCAAGAAAAAAATGGCAACCGATTTTTATTCAACTTTTTTTTTTTTACCATTCATTTTTTTCACACTAGTTAGAACAGACGATTTCAGTTAATCCAATTTGAAATTGATTTTTACTAACTTTCAAGCGTCTGTATCTTTTTGCCGGGTGAAGCGGTTAGTAATTTCCAAAGCTGTGCGAGAAAATTCCCTTTAGGACGTATTTTCTTCGTAGTCCGTGGAGTTAGTGCAAAAATATTTCACTTCCGGATACCAGTCTGAAATCTTATGTGGGGCTTAAATTCACATAGGAGGACAAAAAAACGCCAGGAGACATTTGATCGGAGGTCAAAGTCATTCCGTGATGACGTCATCAAAATGGCCGCTTTTACAGGTAAATACGTTCGTTTAATTGCCTAAAACTCCATCATAGATTGAAATATTATAAAACTCAAAAAAATCATCTGAATGTTCTTTGAAAGAGCTATTTAGAAAGATTTAATTTTTCTTTCTGAGGTCAAGGTCCCACCTGTAATGACGTCATCAAAATGGCCTCAAATGACGTCATCAGAGGTGGGCCCTTTACCTTAGAAAGAAAAATTAAATCTTTCTAAATAGATCTTTTAAAGCGCTTTCAGATGATATAGTTGAGTTTTGAAATATTTAAATCTATGATGGAGTTTTAGAGGGAGTTAAACAAACGTAGTTACCTGTAAAAGCGGCCATTTTGATGATGTCATTACAGGTGAGCCCTTGACCTCAGAAAGAAAAATTAAATCTTTCTAAATAGCTCTTTCAAAGAGCTGTCAGATGATACTTTTGAGTTTTGCAATATTTCAATCTATGATGGAGTTTTAGGCAATTAAACGAACGTATTTACCTGTAAAAGCGGCCATCTTGATGAAGTCATCACGGGAGTTCATGACCCCTGATCAAGTGTTTCCCGGCGGTTTTTTGTTCTTATGTATGAACATAAGCTCTGTACCAAATTTCACACTGGTATCCGGAAGTGAAATATTTCGGCTGTTTTTGTCGCTAACTCCACAGACTATCGATCTTTCTAATGAAGACGTTTCCTGTTACGAAGGGATTTAAAACTTTTTTTGGCGATTGATTTCTTTTTTGCACTGGATGCTGGCAAAATATCACTTTAATAATGCAATCGGGACTTATAGACACGCGTTGCTTGACAAAAGTTTATTCTCAAGGTAGACCGTGCAAAGCCGGGCAACGCATCTAGTAAAGAGTAAATTATAACACATAAATATGGTAAAATACAGTTAATACAATGCAACATATTAAAATTAATTACATATAATAACTAACAGCTTCAACAGCTAATAAGCTAAGATAATTGGTTTAGTGTTCAGTTATAATAGGGAGTTATCGAGAATTTCTAATACGATCCTCCGAAAATATGACTTTTATATTAAAGTATGAAATATATTTCGGTATCTTACATAGTTCGCTCTTCGAAAATTTTATATCTAATATATATCAAACGGATAGACTGAATATTTCTAGATTTATGTTTGGTGAAATCTCACTTTCGGTCTTCACAGTAACATATATTATTTATTTATATGTGTATTAAGTTACTGCATCACTGGTTCAGATGAATTGGGCAAGACGTTCTTTCGGGCTAGTTGCTAGTTTTTCTAGGGCAAGTTGTTCCGCGGAACAACTTGCCCCAAAAAAGGGAACAACTAGCCCCAGAAGCACATGTCTTTAAAACATCAAATTATAGGTTAGATAACGAAAAATAAATAGTTTCAGCGTAGGATATAAGGGTGCGCAATCTATCTTTATGTAAAAAAACCAAAAAGATAAACATTAACTATTAAATTTCGGGCGAAGGACCAAAAACACCAAAAACAAAAATATTTACTTTCGTAAATCAGTAATGCACGTGCTCGGCTTTTGATACACCGGACGCTACTGGGCTGGCGAAAATGGCCGCCATTTGTGCGCTATAACATTCTATTTTACGACGTATTTACAAAATACATGTATATTTTTTCTTAGCTGAGCTATTTCAAAGGGAACAACTTACCCGCGGAACTTTTAGCCCCGCTCTCCCCCATAGTAATTTGAAAACAAGGTTGCCAGAAAAATACTACAAAATACTACGCTTTTTATTTGAGATGAAAAAATACTACAGTAGTAGGGTCAGGTGGGGGAAAGTGTGGCTAAAATCGAGCTTTTTTTTAGAAAAGGTCTCAAATTCACATGATTAAATTTATTTTAAGGAAACTTTTGATGCATTTTACATACATTGGGTTCATATGGATTAAGTATGATGCAGAACCATTTTATTTTGTTAGATTATTTTCTCGCACTAAAACATTTAAAACATCATGTGTTGATAGCCCCACTTTCCCCCCATGGGGGGAAAGTGGGTCTAGTTCAGAAATTAGTGTAAATTTTAATAAAAATGTGGAAAAAATTGATTTTGACATAAATATACAATGAAATTAAAATACCTTAATTTTATTTAAAGGTAAAAATGCACAAAAAATTCGACACTTAATGATTTTTCGCCGAATTTGGCGAGAAAATAAGTCGCCAAAAGTGATGCCAACTTGGCGATATCTTGTCAATTTCTCGCCAAGTCCATAGACTCCCATATAAAACTCATGGCAAAGCAGGAAAAACAGCAAGCAAGTAAAATTTAGCATGTAAATTAACAGAATAAGAGCCAATTTTAGCAAAATAATAAAAAATAACGACATAAAATCATTAAAAACGCACCAATTTACTTAATGTGTGACGTAATCGTAAACCCTCAGGAAAGTTTGTCCATAGACCCACTTTACCCCACCTCAGAAAACATCATAATAAATAGTAGTATTACAAACTTGTTTTTTATTTTTTTATATAGAGCTGATTCTTAGATGCTCTAGTGCAAGTCTATACCAAAATTAATAGCATTTGCCAATGAATAATGATTCTAGAGGAAAGTTAAAAAACACCTAACTCTTACATATCACATTCAATGAGCATAAAAAAACGCTTTGTAAGCATTTAATTTGCTTAGAACGTTCTAAAACTAACATAAAAGTATTCGCTATCATGTTAATTTATGTCTTTAAAAAAGGATTAACAAAATATTTAAATTAGAAAAAAGAAAATGGGTGTTTTTCAAAGTAACCCCACTTTCCCCCATAGACCCACTTTCCCCCACCTGACCCTATCAAAAATACTACGTCTGGCAACGCTGCATGTGGACTTTCTTGCTTGTACTCTGAATAAAAGATAAAATTCACGTTCTTTACAAATATTAAAAGTAAAATATTTAATACCTTTTTTAATACTAAAGGCTAAACTGTATTACATGTTGATGTACGAGTATTACAACTGTTTCAGCTAAGGCCCCTATAAAGACGAGCCGACGCATCAAGATTAAGTTTCACCACTTTGGATCCAGCGCGTGTTGTGTTTTTTCAGCCGGTTGTTGAATGGTTGTCTTTTCTGGCAAGTATTGCGTTTTGGTAATTTTCACCATGAGCAATGATTAGCGCTACGTGCATTTGGCAAAGCTTGGCGATGTCCGAAACTTTACTCTGGTAACCCTAGCTCCTCAACAATGAAAAATTGAAAGTGAAAGTTAATGAATGGATCCAAAGTGGTCGAACTTAAGCTAGATGCGTCGGCCTGCGGCTCTAAGTGCATGTAAACTTAGCGGATATTCAGTAGTTTTGAAAATCAGTGTTGATCACAGCGGATTCGAATGTAAAAGCGTATTTTTTTGTTTTTCAAACTATATATGGGTGATTCTACAAAAATGGGCAAATTTGTGTTCCATACTGATTGCTCTTTTTGTTTTTAATTTAATAAAAAACTATTTTGGGAATATTTTTATGCGTCTTTTATTCTATAATTTTCGTTATCAACAATGTCAATATTTAATTATTATTCATTTTAAAAAAAGGATATTAGATTGAAATGTGATCCACATGCCCTGTCCCATAGGTGCAATTTTCACAATCAATGGAATATAGATTAAAAAAAAATAAGTGATTTTTTTTTCAAGAGTTTTTATTTATAAATATGAATGGGTGCAAGATGTAAATCACAAAAAAAGCAAAATAATATGAAAATAATATCTCTAAAAGTTAATCTAAACTTTGTCCCAGCGATTATCAGCCATCCACATGTCTAAAAAGTATAGATATTTTTCTCTGAAATGTTTTATTTCAAAATCTGGCAACACATCTTAAAATAAAACATGGAACTTTGTTATTCCTGGCTGAGGATTAATTTTGCTGTTCTGCAATTACTTTTTGAAAAAACGCAAGCTAAACTCAACTTTCAAGGCAAGTGTTTTTTATCTTTGTCATTAACATGCCCCACAGAATGCATGTAAAATGTACATGTAAATAAATTTTGATAATGAATAATCCTAAGGCTTACATTTGTGGGTTCTAATTCGAAGTGAAGCCGAAAAATATTCAGATATGACTTTTTGAGAACCCAATTACTTGTGTTTTGTCATTCACATGCCCTTTTTCTATTGTCATTCACATGCCCCAATATAAGACACGTGGATGAATCAAAAGCCAAACTATAACAGTACAATGTTTAAAAATTATGTCTAACAGTTTACTGGTTAAAAAAATTCATTAATATACCTATTGTGTTTGTGTTATTCACATACTTACTGTGTTATATTCACATACCCATTGTGTCATCCACATGCCCTTTTTATCATTCACATATGCCTTCAAAAAAATAAAAATCCAAAAATACAATAAAATACAATTATTTAAGCTCTGCTGATATTCTATTTTAATTATGTAACTTATGAAGTGCTTTGCTGATTTTTTTCAGATTTTTAATTTTAAATTAATTTTTTGAAATCTACTTGTTAGAAATATTCCCATTTTTGTAGAATCACCCATATCAAAATTGTTTAATTTCTGGGTAGTGCCATTTGAAAAGAAGAAGAAATGAATTGAAGGGCTTGCGATATGAAGGGGTTATGTGACAAAACAGAAATTGAGAGTCATTAAAGTTCAAAGTTATAGTTCATTCATGTTATTATTTATTCATTTATGTTATTGCTATTATTCATTCATTTATGTCATTATTGGTCTTATAGTTTATTCATGTTATTGTTATTATTTATTCATTCATGTTATTATTTATTTACTTATGTTATTGTTGGGATTTTTTATTCATTTATGTTATTGTTGTTGTTATTATTTATTTATTTTTTAGTCATCCTGGCGTTAAGCAGACAACGGCAACGCAAAGTTTGATAATACACAGTTCTCGTAAAATAGGTTACAAGTAAGTTAGGAACATGCATTACACAATTAATCTTGTTTTTCAATCACCAAGTATATATATCAGTAAGTAAAAAACAACTTAACACATTTCTGCTCCATCAAATACAAATAGCTTTCAACACGAAAGTTAAAAAAAAAAAAAAGAAACTACCTCAAATTTCACTAGTAAAAACTCTCCTTTAGACTACCTAAAATTAGAAAAATAGGAACAAAAATTGCGCCGAACCTTCCTCTAAATAATAAAAATGATTTTGATCACGCAAACCGCTACTGTTGATAGGATGTTGTGTCGAGATTGACGAATGTTGTTTTTTTGCCCCAAGATAGCGCGTTGACGCTTTCGTGCTAACGAGCGATGTTCTGCTACATCGCTCAAGCTAGGAATGTGGCAGTCGAGTAAAAGATAAATGTAGCTCAATGTTTGCAGACATTCTTTAGAGTTGATCGTCATGAAACTGCAAAGGGGTCTCGTCGCTTGAAAATTAGCAATGGAATAAAAGTATTGGATTATAGCATGGATTTTGCTTCGATATTTAAGGTATGTTAAATGTTTTTGTATTATTTCTTGTAGTAGTAGGGGAAGTGGGGCAAGGTGAAATAATCAAGATAACGTATCTGTTTTAAAATAAACAAATTGGAAATTTGCTCCAACACTTGTTGTACATGAAGAAGAAATAATGTATTTTGTAACACATTTTACGTTAAAAGTTATTTTTCATTTTTAATTGTTAGTTTGTAATTTCGAAACAAAGTGGATATTTTTCACCTCAAAAAACTACAAGGCAAAGGGAAAAGTAAAATAGTTTTTTATAAAAATATTTTATATTTGATGATTGACGCTCATTTTCATCAAATGAATGTGTAAATAAACGAATAAATAATTTAAAAATGAGAAATAAACGAATAAATAAATAAATGAATAATTGAATTTGTAAATATATATCCCAACAAAAACATAAATGTGAAAAAGGAGCCAAGTTCGGTTGAAACAACGTTTGGGCAGTTTGAAGCAGCGGTGCCACCGACAAAAGAGTTGAAATTTAACAGGCTCCAAGTTCGATAGCTGTTCTGTTAACTACAGTCGTGAGAGTTATTGAAATATTCATTAATTTATTTTAATAACATTTCGTTAGTTCCTTTCATATCGGCTTCGGAACTGGGCAAGTTTTAATCGTCACGAAGTTACGTTCAAAAAAATCCGACTTCCGTCAGTTAGAAATGAACTTGCCAAGTTCCGAAGTCGATATGAAAGGAACTAACGAAATGTTATTAAAATAAATTAATGAACATTTCAATAACTCTCACGACTGTAGTTAACAGAACAGCTATAGAACTTGGAGCCTGTTAGATTTCAACTCTTTTGTCGGTGGCACCGCTGCTTCAAACTGCCCAAACGTTGTTTCAACCGAACTTGGCTCCTTTTTCATATTTATGTTTTTGTTGGGATATCAAGCATTTTTGAAAAGCCGAAGTAACAGTTATGCTTTCATTTAGACACAAATTAATATACTACTGAATAAATACTGTCCTTCATTTGTTTTTCATATGTACGCATATATTTTTATTTGAGTTAAAAGACTGAAGAGCGGTATACTTACTGATGAAGATTTTTTTCAGCAACGTTCGAATGTAGCAATATTGATGCATTTTTACCCATATTATAAAGTTTAAGTGCTGCGAAAGTACCTCGCTTGGAACAGACGACATCCGAAATAAGTAAATTTTCTTCGTGTTTACCCTATATTTTTCTTAAAAGAGGAATAGAATATTTTAACTACTTGGTTAATATCTTAAGTCACCGCAAGGTGGCATAGTCAATCTCTAGAATTCGAATTATTTATTTCATCTTGATAAACCATTTTAATCTTCCATCAAGGCAAACTAAGCCTTGAAGCAGCTTACAATAAAACATTTGATTTTAAACTTAAGTATTTTATTTTTGGCAACGTTTTACAAGCATTTTGGCGCTTTTGTTTGACGAACCATTTAAAAATCGTGCCAAGATACTCATAAAAAAATGCTTTTTTTCTTGCTTTTTTAATGTAGTTTTTGGACTTTTTAGATTTTTCCCATAGTTAGTGTATGGAAATATACCTTGATGCCAAATTTTAAGATTCTGAGACACTTGGAAGTAGGTAAACATTTTGATGAGTGAGTGTATAATCTAAATAAGAAAATTGCCATATTTTCACTTTTCAAATATTAATAACTTTAAAACTAAAAGAGATATATTCATAAAATTTAGGATTATGGGTGTTCTATGTCACTCTAATAGACTTACAAAATTTAAAGCATGTAGATGAAGTAGTTCTTGAGAAACGGAGGGGTCGAAAGTAGCCCGAAATGGTTCGTGTAAAGATACACTAGCAGATGTGCAGCGCGAACTTGGCTGACACACTGCCGTGTGTCTTGATTACATTAAGAACTTTCTTTCGAAATTTAAAACAGTTTTAGAAGTAAATAATCGTCACATATTTGTTTCAAAAATGGTTTTAAAAATTTTAAAAACTTGTTTAAAGATTTAAATGAAAAAAAAATGTTTCTAGACCTTATCAACAACTTGCAATTGGAATAAAGTAAACGAATAACGAAATAACAATAATATTATCGCCGTTAGCAAGCACTGTATTAAATAAACCGTAAGGACCCGTTTATTACGAGCACTCGGATTTAACGAGCAACATGTTACGGTCCCTTCATGCTCGTTATAAGCGAGTTTAACTGTAGTACCAAAGACAACTGAAAATATTAACTCAGATCAGTCAAATTTTGCACATATACTTATAATAACATGAGGCAACTATTTCGCACTAATGGAAATTTGAGATTAAAAAAAAAGCTAAACACATTGGCGAGAACGTAATAAAGGATTTCAATTACTGAGAAGATAAATTGCGTGGTACATTACATAACCTCATATTAAGCTGAATTTCGCGAGCCAGAGTACATGTAACCTTTAAATGCAATTAAATTTTGCTAGATAACACAGGAAAACACGTAAAAAAGAAAGAAACAAGAAGTTCTGCCAAGAACTAAACGAGCCTACTTTCCCGTACATCGACATCGGCATTCTAGCATCTAATCAATATTCTCTTGAATATCTGAACTGAAAATTATGTCAAACATACCTTTATAGCACTTAAAGCTGATTTCTAAAAGCAAAATATACCCCTCTCATCAGATGAAATGAACACTTAAAAAGTAAATAAACGAGTAAATAAAGTTTTGTCTCACCTTTTAAAGAATGTAACTGTTATAGTTCTTCCGTAGAAAAATTTCACAATCTTTTTCAAAAGAAAAAAAATAATAAATAAAATAAAAGTACAAAGAACATCAAAACACATTTTATCAAAGGAAAAAAAAAACCTCGTTCGTTAATAAAATGTCTCGAATTTTTTATTTTTAATCCGTTGCCAGTTATTAAATATAAATAAAGAATAAAATGCTCTAGTGAATGAACAATTTTTGTAATCAAAATAAATATCGTCTGCCAAAAAATAAATAAATAAATAAAAATAATAATAATTAATTAAACAAATAAAAGAATAAATAAACAAAAAATCGTCTGCCCAGTCAGTCATTTTTTTCTGAGCCTGCATTTCCGCCATGTTTGCGGAGTCGGAGTCGGAATCAGAGTCCTCACAGAAGATTTTTCAGAAAAGTACTTTACATACATTTTTTTTATCAAAACCGTTTACATACAAAGTTAGTTTGAAGGAAATCTGCCTTTAAGTTCAGAATCAACATTCAATTTAACCCTTCACTGCACGATGTGCCAGATTTGGCACAAACCAAATAAACACTCATATATTCCTATGATTTTTAAATGCAGTTAAACTGAGCTTTGTGCCCCTTCTGGACCATTGCTATAACAGTTTAGTGTGATTTTTATGCACTAGTTAGTTGCACTAGTCTAGGTATTACAGTTCTTGCTTTTGAAAGAAAGAGTGTCTGCATTTCCGTTAGAAGTGTGCTTAGTCATTATTTCCTTTGTTCTAAAAAATAATTTTGGAAAAAAATAGAACCGACTTCAGTTGGAAATTGCTCTAAAAAGTAAAAAATAATTTTTTTCTTTGAACACCATCGAAACTACTTTGAAACATAAGTTTTGAAGTCGGCGCAAAAACAATGTATAGAATCATACGCAACTATAATTCAACTATATACATTTTAATGGATCCAGTTTCTTTAAAAGCATTCGCATACATTTCATTCAGTACCACACATTCGTGTAATGGTACAAATATTCTGCTTTTAATTTTCAATGGTTTCTGCGAAAATTGTTGGAAAAATATGGTTAAATATCATTTGACCTATCGTTTTTGCGCCGACTTCAAAACTTATGTTTAAAAGTAGTTTCGATGGTGTTCAAAGAAAAAAATTATTTTTTACTTTTTAGAGCAATTTCCAACTGAAGTCGGTTCTATTTTTTTGAAAAATTATTTTATTTTATTCTTTTTAGTGTAAGTGTACTTATTAAATAAGGTAATGTTTCCATTACGGAACTTCACCTAATTTTCTTAAGTAAATGCTCTATAAAATAAACTGAAAAAAAAAAGGAAGAAACTATCAACGAGTCTAAGGCCGGAATTCAAGTAAAACACGGACGATCGCAACTCACTAGTGCAATCGCAAATTTCCAAAATTTGGATTCAAGTGAAACGTTGCAATCGCTACGAGATACGATTCTATCGTAGTTCGACTTCCAGTAGCGATTGCAATTTTGGTCTTTTGCGATTGCCTCGAAGCGATTGTAATGGTGTTTCACTTGAATTCGGCCCTTAGGCAGGGATTCAAGTGAAAAAGGCAATCGCAAATTACAATCGCGACTGGAAATGAATTACATTAGAACGTTTCTTGATAAAAACATCTTGACGTCAGGGTGACGTTTGCCTATGAAAAACGAGCTAGATAAAACGTCACAGCCTACTTGGCGAATAAGAGGAGATCGCCGAGTGCTTGTGAGCTCTTATTGGCTCCGCCCGTAGTGACGTCATGCCAAGTTAAGTTGATGATAATGTAATTCATTTCCAGCAGCGATAGCAATTCGAAGCGATCGCAGTGCTGTTTCACTTGAATCCCTGCCTTAAATTATAAACGATTGACACTAAGGCAGGGATTCAAGTGAAACAGGCTATCGCAAATTACAATCGCTACTGGAAATGAATTACATTAGAACGTTTCTTGATAAAAACATCGTGACGTCAGCGTGACCTTTGCCTATGAAAAACGAGCTAGATAAAACGTCACAGCCTACTTGGCGAATAAGAGTGCTTGTGAGCTCTTATTGGCTCCACCCGTAGTGACGTCATGCCAAGTTAAGTTGATGATAATGTAATTGACTTCCTGTAGCGATTGCAATTCGAAGCGATCGCAGTGCTGTTTCACTTGAATCCCTGCCTAAAAAAAAATCTTTGTTATTCTCTGGTATTTATTTGTGTACTAGCTTAATCAAAGCCATTTAAATATCAACGGTTTGTCAACTAATTTATATTTCAAAGCAATTCTAGTTTCTCGTTGTTCAGAAGATTTTAACACATACTACGTACGTTACCGCTAATGAGTTTCATGTTAGATTTAGTTAAGCCTTGGTTCAAATTTTTCATCGTGATTACTATTAATATTGCTGTTGCGAGGCAAAAAATTTTTGTAACAATGGATTGAAAATTTAATCATTTAATAGGGAAATGACATGAAATTTACTGTTTTCCATCATAACTTTTTTTCTAGTGAACAAATATCGTCATATGAGTACATGGTACCTAAGTTACACCATTTCCTATCGATTTAAAAAAAATCGTCCAAATCGGTTCAGTAGATCAGCTGTTATGTGCGAACAAACAAAAAAAAAAAAACATACGCTTTGAATTGATAACCTCCTCCTTTGTTGAAGTCGGTTAAAAATGTTTAAATACACTTAGTGGAAAGTTTGTTTATATCACTTATGGCACAAAATACATTGTAGATTATTACACTTATCGGTATACAAAGCATATGCCATGTGCTTTGTGCCATATATAGAACAAACAATTAAAACATCATTTTTGGTGCACATTTTTAAGATTAATTTTTTTCTTTCTTTTTCCTGAACTCAGGGCTATTTAAAAGGTAACAAATGATTTTTTTCATGAAAATATAAAAAATCGGGCAGTGAAGGGTTAAATTTCCCAGTAGGCGCTCATGTTAAAAATTTTTCTGAACGGTTCATCATTGAAAGTGAAAAATGGTTCAAATTGAAAAGTGAAATATGGGAATGAGTCTCTCCGAGATCTTTCGAACAAAAAAAGTTTATTCAATTCGGACGGTTCACTTAAAAGTTATTAGGTGGAGAAAGGTTGCTTGAATGGTTCAATGTTGAACGAAAAAATGTTCAAATTGAAAATTTAAAAACAGGAATGAAGTATTCTTGAAAAGATCTTTCGAACAAAAAAAAGTTTATTCAATTCGGACTGTTTACTCAAAAGTTATTCGGGGTGAGAGCTTGTTTGAACGGTTCAATGTTTAACGAAAAATTGTTCAAATCGAAAATTTAAAAACGGGAATGAAGTATTCTTGAAAAGATCTTTCGAACAAAAAAAAGTTTATTCAATTCGGACGGCTCACTTAAAAATTATTAGGTGGAGAAAAGTATCCTTGCCGAGATGCATCGAACAAAAAAAATTGTTTATATCGGACTGTTCACGCAAAAGTTATTAGGGGTGACAGCTTTAAACGGTTGAATGTTGAACGAAAAATTGTTCAAATCGAAAATGTAGATACGGGAATGAAGTATCCTTGAAAAGATCTTTCGAACAAAAAAAGTTTGTTCAAATCGGACTGTTAACTAAAAAAATAATATCGCGGGACAGGTTGTTTGAACGGCTCAAAGTTGAACCAAAAATTGTTCAAATCGAAAAATCAAATATGGGAATGAGCTGTACTTGCCGAGATCTTTCCAACAAAAAAAAATTTCGTTCAAATCGGAATGTTCATTCAAAAGTTATTAGGGGGACAGACAGACCGACCGACAGACACACAAATTCCCCACCTCAATACCCTGCCTTCAAATTTTTAATTTTGCGATATTTATTTCATTTTTTTTTTGTTTCTTTTTGACTTTGTTTTGGACTTGGCGATATTTTTTGAACTCTGCGATATTTTTTGGACTTGGCGATATTTTTTAGATGCATTAAGCCACTTTTAATACTTTTTTCGTCGCTTTTATTTTTAACAGGAAAGTAGGCTAAAAAGAGAACGAATAAAAGACTAAGTGAATGAGTGAAAAAATAAGTGAGTTAGTATATGTGAGTTAGTATGAGTTAATAAATGAGAAATACACATGCGATTTAATAAAGAGTGAATAAGTTAACAAAATGATCTATTTCCATATTGCCCCATCCCCTGTGCCCCGAGTGCACTTGACGAATTGAATTGATCATTTAAAATCAAAACATGCTTAATATGGACTAAATAAGGACTGCATTGGACATCAGTAGCTCTCATCTTCTATATATATATAAATGAATGTTGGTAAATGTGTATATGTGTATGTGTGTGTGTTCCCTAAGATCTCAGAAACTACCCGGGAGATTTGTCTGAAATTTTCACCGTTTGTTCCTTTTGGTACTGGGAAGGTTTAGAGTCCAGTTTCAACAAAATCCGATGGGTAGTTATTTTTTTATTTCAATTTTAGACCTGATTTCGTCTTTGTAATTTCAATTTAAAACTCCATTTTCGAAGGCTTTCATCAATCCAATCGAGTATTTAGTGTATCAACTCAACTCTCTGGCAGATAGTTGGAATTGCTTGCTACAGTATATTTGGCGATCTTTTAAATCGCGCCAAGAGCCCTCAATAATGGAAGTTTTTCCAATAACTCAAGTATAAAGGATAAAAAAAGGTATTTGATTAACAGATTAATCTTTTTTTAAAAACAAATGAGATTCAGTTTCCTATTTCGGAACTCCTTTAGATTTGTAGAGGCTTAGATGTCATGTATTATTTTCCAGACGAACACTATTTTGTTCTTTATAGCTATTGCTGTTTTCAATCAAAGTATGTTACTATATTTTCTCGCCAAACATCCAATCAATAGTTCGTTTTCATGTCGATACTATTTGCTATGATATACTGCAATATTGGAAATTATTTTAACGCCTTACGGAATGATGTACATTTAGCGCCAAATATAATATTCAAATTGATTTCAGATTGCCAAAAAAGTAATCAGCTTCATAGAGAATACCTCAACATTTGGCGACAATTTCTCTTTCACAAAAGTGAGATTACGTAAGTTTCTTTATTTATGGAAGGGATAGGGGTTCAGAATTACCCCAGGTATCCCAAATTAGCTATCAAATTGGCGACTTTTTAAATAGCGTCAAGAACCTTCAATAATTGAAATTTTCCAAGGCACGTTGCTACGCAACTATTTTTGTTTTCGAGAGTAGAAAAAATTATTTGCGTATGATAAATACCTGATTAAATATGTTTCCTTCTCAGAGAAACATATTATTGCATGACAGTACTCAAATGCTACCATATTTTTTAAGGTGTTTGCTTTTTCATGTCTCTGTAAGCAACAAAATTGTTCCTTTGTTCTCTTTTGGCTTATTTTTATAACATACTTTTAAAAAACTACAGTTGAATTATAACTAAAATTGAGTATTCTTTCTGCGATATCAATTCATTACCAAATGACCTTTTACTTTTATACCACGGGCAAAGCCGTGCGGGTACCGCTAGTTAATACTAAAAATGATAATTACAATTTTTTTATAATTTTATAAAAGCACAAAATATTTTTGATAAACCACGAATAGCCCAATATGTGTATAAAATTTTGAAAATGACTAGTATTATTTATCTCGTTGATCCTTAGAGCTGTATGTTTTGCGACAGGTATCGACAATTCTAGTTAAGAAGGAATTTAATTCAAATATTTCTAGATAGGTTTCCCTGCAAATTATGAGAATATTTCATTAGTTCATTTTGCCCCGCTATTTCATTTTTCCCACATTCCCCTATTTATCCTTTTATTTCTATCAAATTGATTTCTCAGGAAAAAATGTCCGTTGCTTAGTCGGGGATGCATTTACTGTAATGCCTCTTCTATCTCCTACTCCTTTTTGCCTCTACTATTTTATTCTTGTTACCTAAATTCAAATTAATCATCTTTTTAGATATCAAATGAGTTAAACTTCATATGAAAATTAATTAATTTGGTAATATAAAATTTTGCAAATGTTTCCTTTGAGGTAGTTTTTGTATAGAACGCACAAATATAATTGAAAAAATAAATTTTATGGAAAAAAATTGTACTTTTAATTTTATCATGTTCAAACTAGATTCTTTAATTTTTTTCGCTTGTTCAACGCTGACATTTTACTTTAGAGGGAATTCTAGCAGTTTGGAACTTTTTTTCATTTCTCATACTGTTCTCTAGCTGTATATTGGGGAAAAATTGTTTCATTTAATATCCCTAGCAACATCATCTCATCGGCCGATGATCGGCCATTCATCGAAACCCGATGAAATTCTCATCGACCGATGATCCAATATGCCTCATCGGCCAATCAGAATCCGAGCAGCAAAATCCGATGAGAATGCGATGAGATTTGGAGCAATTTACGAGCAGAACAGTCCCGTGCCGTGGAATTTCATCGGGAAACTTGATCGGAAGGATATCGTTTTCCGATGGAATATAGCTCGGCTTATTTTCATCGGGAAAGTTGATCGGAAGGATATCGCTTTCCGATGAAAAGTAGCTCATCGAAAACCGTGCTCGGATACTGATCGGGACGATGTCATCGTGAGTTACAGGATCAGTTTACGAGGAGTTTGTTGATCGGCCGAGCAAAATCCGATGAGTTGATGCTACTTGGGATATTCCTGTTAGTAAAATTATGAATTGAATTTTGAAAAATACTATATACTAATGCATATAAATAAAACAGAGAATATATATGTATATGTATGTGTGTTGCCCCTGTACAAATCCAGTTTTCGTCGGATCTGCACCAAATTTGGTAGGGAGATACTTGGTCTCCGGGGGGGGGGGAGGTTTCGAATGTCAAAAAATACCGAACCGTCTTTATTTTTATTTAAAGACACCGAAAATGGCATAAAATGAATCTTTCTACCGGAAATAAATTTTTTGGTGGATTGGAAAAATCGGGAGAAATACCTTTTAAGGAGATTTCCTCCTCACGATTTTGAAAAATGCTAATCTAACAACACAACCCAGAAAAGAATACAAGAATTTTTAAGTAAAATTAATTTAAAATTGAATGAATAAAAATCGTCTGCTGCAAGCGTGACAGAAATTTCCTAGCGTGAAAGAAATAGTTGACAAGAAAAAGCTCTATAAGTTTCCGGTGCCATTTTTTTCCCTTGAGTGTAAACAAATACATTCTTGCTTTTGCTTTCAGGCTTTTCCTGTGACGGGAGGATTTGACAAAATCTGGCAATTGATTCATTTTTCGAACTTCCAATCGGGACTTTCAGACATGAATCAATTGACACAACTTTTATCCTCAAGGTAGATCGTCCAAAGCCAGGCTTAAAAGTCGTCTGCACGAGCGTAAAAAAATTATTCTGATAAAAAGTAGCAGTATAAATATCTGTAGCCATTTTTTGTTAGAGTGTGAACAAATAAATTCTTGCTTTTGCTTTTTGGCTTTTCCTGTGACGGGAGGTTTTGAAAAAAATCTGGCAATTGGTTCATTTTTCGAGCTGCGTGGCGGAAAACTATCGACTTCCAATCGGGACTTTCAGACATGCATCAATTGACACAACTTTTATCCTCAAGGTAGCTCGTCCAAAGCCAGACATAAAAAGTCGTCTGCACGAGCGTAAAAAAATTATTCTGATAAAAAGTAGCAGTATAAATATCTGTAGCCATTTTTTGTTAGAGTGTGAACAAATAAATTCTTGCTTTTGCTTTTTGGCTTTTCCTGTAAAACTTTTTCCATTTGATTATCTTTTGGCGATGAATTAATTTTTCATTTTCCGGGCTGGCAAAATTTGGGTAGTGTTACTGGACTTTCACTGCTGACTTTAATCTGACTTTATTTCAGATGTTTATATGCAGAGCGAAGGAGAAAAAAAAGGGCTATAGCTTGACCACTGAGAGAGTGCGGGTGAACTGGAAGCGAAAAAAGACCACCGCATTTTGTAACAGGCAAGATAAGCGAAAACGAGCAAATCGTGGACATTTCACTGCTCACGCGGTCTCGTTGATCATACTTTTTTTCAAACTGAAGATTTTTAGAGCAAGAGTCCCTGAGCGTCAGGTTTACGCCATTTTATAATGACCCAAAAATTTTTGTGCATAAGCACATCCCTTCAGGTAATAACAGTGCGCTGTTTGTTCAGCCAAGGCCCCCTAAATACTAAATGCCTGTAACTTTCTGGTTTTTAGCACAGAGCAAAATTTCGTCCTTGGTTCACGATACACTGCCATCTACCGGAGTTCTTCGAGAAAGAGAAATTAACGATTGGTTCATTTCTAAATTTAAATTTAAAAATCAACCAATCAAAACATTTAATTCGAATATTGTTTGGATTCATCGCCAATAGCTGCAAAATGCCCTTGGTTCACAAAGCACTGCCATCTACCGGAGTTCTTTGAGAAATTAACGATTGGTTCATTACTGAATTTAAATTTAAAAATTAACCAATCAAAAAATAACAACGGTATTATCGGATTGCCGCAAGGTGGTGCTTAACGTGGAACCAACGACGACCGTAGCAAAGCAAATGTACTAGCCATTTAGTATTTAGGAGCCGTTGGTTAAACTGAGTCGCGCTGGCTTTGGCGGGAAACAGGTCGCAACGGTGCGTCAAAAACGAAACGTGACGGAGTCATTCCATGTCAAATGATCTCTGCCATATCATAAATTCTCAGAAAAGGGTGATGCGAAAAAAATATCGGTAGCAAAAATATCACTAAAACTGAGTGGATGTCGACTTAAGGCACCATTGGAGTTAACACTGGACCAACCATTGGAAAAAATAATGCCGGCTTACTGAGGTTGTCGAGTTATCTGCGTGTCGAGTTACAGGAGTTCCACTATTGGTCAAAGAGATTCACTTATACTAATTGAAGGGTTTCTTTATGTAATCCAAATCCTTGATATTTGATTGTCTGCCAACTCTAACCATTTCTCAAAATTAGAAACTTAAGCGTTTCTTTGAATCACCGAATCCATGAGGTTTTGAGATTATCAGACAAATAAAATGAACGCCCCGATGGGAGGTCACTGTGACCTCTCAATAATTTCCGTACTCGGCACATTTACTGATGATTCGGTAATTTGGAGACATTACTGCAACATTGAGATTATTTGTTCTTTTTAGCTTTTAGAATTGTTTTTTAAAAGATACATATACTAAAATGCAAAAGGTTTCTTGTCAAAAACATCGTGACGTCAGCGTGACGTTAGCCTATGAAAAACGAGCTAGATAAAACGTCACAGCCTACTTGGCGAATGAGAGGAGATCGCTGACTGCTTGTGAGCTCTTATTGGCTCCGCCCGTAGTGACGTCACTGCCAAGTTAAGTTGCATCCTACTATAATGTTTTTTCTCACTAAATGCTATGCATGAACGACGTGTGTGCATGTGCATGCTTGTATTTTATCATTCGGTAAAATCAGAACTTCATTCGGCAAATTAATAATCCCCCCCCTCCCAAAAATTTTAGTTCGGGGCGCCCCTGTCTATAGGTCTATCATGCTCGTCATTTGGGTCTCCCCTAGAGATGTAAAATTTCCGGAAATTTTGAAGTGATGGAAAAAAACCGGTTTTTTCCTGTTTTTTCCGGAAAAATTGGAAAAAAAATGAAAAATTGACTTTTTTACAATTAAAAAGAGCGTTTTTTATTAGTTTTGTTTTTCTTGGACCTTTTAAAAGGTTAATCATTAAAAATATATGCAATCAACACATATTATTTTTCCTGATGGCAGAAATAAGCATAATTATGTAGGTTACTAATAGGAAAAAAAAATAGTTTTTCTGTTTTATGACTCAAAGCTTTCTTGGTCAAACCCCACAAATGAATCATATCGTCATTTCACTGTCAATATTGGATAAAGTGTGTCTAACCCTTAAAATTAAATTTTCTATTTTAAACTGCCTTTAAAACTTAAAATAATAAGTAGATACTTTCAAACATCAATAATAGTGTTTGAAAGAAAAATCAGAATGATTTTTCTCCCTTGCAATATAACCTCACTATCTAAAAATGAAAACTTCTCTTTTTTTAACCTCTCTAATAGAAAACAATAAACTGCGTAATGGTTTCTAAACCTGAACAAAATTTAAACTGGAGTTTCAACTTACTGCACTGCCTTGCTAAGCACAATAGTCGTACCCCAACTTTTCAACAAAACCAGAGTTATTAACCAGAGGTTGCTCTGTTTCGTATGTATTATTAATAAAATGTTTTGTAGTTATTTGTGATTGGAAACTTTTTTTTTAATCTGCTGAATAAAAAGTCATCGTAACAAAATATATGGAGGCGCAGCTCTTTAAAATGCAATATCTCAGTTTGAGCTCAATTGCAAATTCTACTATGTGCTTAGCAAGCACGTCAATATACATTTAGTTCGCATAGTCAGCGGAAACCTCGTTCTGTGGCTGAAGTTATGCTTATTCATTTCATGCAGAAGTAAAATTTGTTCTTCACTAAAAGGACGTTGGTTGTGCTGTCCTAGAGTAGAGAACGTAATGTTTATAAAATGGCCAATATTCAAGTATTTCCTTAAAGACTGGATAAATTTTATTTATCTTTTTTTCTGCTTTCCAAGCTGAAAATTATCGGGGAGTATGACCAGAAATTGAACATTTTAGCACAATTTCAGTATCCAAATTTCATAATTATCTTAAAAAACTAGTATTTTGTACACGATTTTTAAAAAAAAATGCTCTTTGATACCTGCAATGTAATTAAATAAGGAAAAATAAAACGAAAATAATGGCTATATATATGCTTTTGCATCAAGATGTTTAGGGGATTGAAATCAAAAACAAAAATACAGGATTCAATAAATTAACGCTTCTAACAATTACACAAACAAAAGATTTTCTAGTCATTTCTTTCTTAAAAATTAAATGGAAAAATTCAATTTTTCCGGAATGGAAAATAAACCTCCTCGGAAAAAAACGGAAAAAAACGGTTTTTTTCCGAAAATTTCCGTTTTTTTTCCGACCATTTTCATCTCTAGTCTCCCCTCTAATTTTTAGGAGATTAATGTGTTTACACATAGGTAGGCTTGGTTTTTTACCGCTTTTGATACAATTTACATTGAAAGTACGCCTGTAGTTTTTTTAAGTTTACAATATTTCTTTTAATTCTACTAAAATTGGAAGAGAAGTTAGTCATTTAAATATAAAAAAATTTTTTGCACTTTTCAAGTTTTTTGACAGCTATATTTTGCACAATTTTAAAAGTAGAAATCTAACAATTACAGGGTTACATTTTTATCTAGTTGATTGATTTTTTAGTTTAAATTGATTGATTTGACATGGAATTGCTGACTGGTTTTTTAACTGAATGTCACAAATCAAGCTAAATAAATATAACGCAGAAAACAAACGAATGAACGTGAAAGATAAAATGAGCGGTATGAATTTACTGAATGATTGAAATGACTGATGAGATGAAATTGATTGATTTAAACGTGATTGATTTAATGAGCCTGAATATAAAACGAAATTGAAATGTTCATTTACTGAACGTGATTAATTGAACGAAATGAATCGAATTAAAAAAACTATGGAATGGAGCTAAAACATTAAATGAGCGCAATGAGTTAACAGAACGTGAATGAGAGATTGAACGTGATCGATTATTGAAAGTAATTGATTGAATGAAAGTGTAAATACAAATTTATGGCAGCTTTTTTAATGAACATGACAAATGAAATGAACGTGATCTATTATCGCTAGTGGTTTTCTAAATTTAAACACGTAAATGAGAGAAAAAAAATTAAAGATTAAAGATGGAATGAACGTAATAATAATGAAATAAACATGATTTATAAAAAATCGTTCAAACAATCACTCACGTACATTACATAGACTTATATCACATTAAGACATGCCACGTTCATTTAATCAATCACTCTCGGTGATTTGTTGAGTGAACGTGAGTAATGGAATTAGTGTGATTGCTTACGTGACTGATTCAATGAACGTGATTCATATAAGGAACGTGAAAGGTGATAATCACGTCCGATTTAAAGAGCATGATTGATGAAATGAGAGTTAGTTATTTATTGTATGTCAGTTATTAGTTATACGAAATGAAATGAAAAACAAAAAAACCAATGAAATGAAAGTGAATGATTGAATAAACGTGATTCATATAAGAAACGTGAATGATGCTGATAGCGTTTGATTTAAGTAGCATGATTGATGAAATGAGAACCAGCTATTTGTTTATTGAATATAACCAATTAGTTACACGAAATGAAATGAAAAAAAAAAAAAAACCCGATGGAATGAACCTGAACGATGAAGCGAAAGTAATGAGTTCTTTGGGGGTGATTGAACGTGACTGATGCAATGAAAAAAAAATAATTTAAATGTTTGATTTATTGAAATGAACATGATAAAATGAAATGATGAAATGAGTATGACAAATGAAAAACGTTCAATCAATCACTCACGTTCATTACATAGACTTATATCACGTTAAAGACATACGACGTTCATACAATCAATCACTCTCGGCAATTGGCTTAATGAACGTAAATAATGGAATCGACGTGGTTGTGTGATTGTACGTGACTGATTGAATGAACATGATGCATATAAGGAACGTGAAAGGTGATAAGTGCGTTCAATTTAAAGAGCATGATGGAGAAAATGAGAGTTAGCTACTTATTTATTGTATGTAAGTAATGAGTTCTTTGGGGGTGATTGAACGTGACTGATACAATGAAAAACTTTCAATCAATCGTTCGCAATCATTACATAGACTTATATCACGTATATGACATACCACGTACATTTAATCAATCACTCTTGGTGATTGGATGCGTGAACTTGAATAATGGAATTAACGTGATTGCGTGATTGCACGTGACTGATTGAATAAACGTGATTCATATAAGAAACGTGAATGATTGTGATCTCGGTCGATTTAAGTAGCATGATTGATGAAATGAGCACTAGCTATTTATTTATTGAGTGTAACCAATTAGTTATACGAAATGAAATGAAAAAAAAAATGAACGATGGAATGAACGTGAACGATGAAGCGAAAGTAATGAGTTCTTTGGGGGTGATTGAACGTGACTGATGCAATGAAAAAATAATAATTTAAATGTTTAATTTAATGAAATGAACATGATAAAATGAAATGATGAAATGAGTATGACAAATGAAAAACGGTCAATCAATCACTCACGTTCATTACATAGACTTATATCACGTTAAAGACATACCACGTTCATACAATCATTCACTCTCGGCAATTGGCTTAATGAACGTTAATAATGGAATTGACGTGGTTGTGTGATTGTACGTGACTGATTGAATGAACGTGATGCATATAAGGAACGTGAAAGGTGATAAGTGCGTTCAATTTAAAGAGCATGATGGAGAAAATGAGAGTTAGCAACTTATTTATGAGCGATTCCATACCAAATCACCGAATGGGGGTCGCACGACCAAATCGGATTTTTTTTAAATTTGGTACACAGATTGATGGTATAGAGGTATGAAAAGGCCCAAAAGGAAAGTTACCTGCTCCACTTATTTTCTGAGATACATGCCCTCAAAGTTTGTCCGCCACGTCAAAATACTCAAACAGTGATGTTATTTAATCATTTTTTATAAAAAATCGTACTCATGCAAAATAAAAGTGTTAGATATCTATGGAAACTAGTTACTCCAGGCATTCAGAAAAAAAGTACTAGAACGTTCATAATGAAAATTGCCAAGGTACAGGGCTCTTTGAAGTTGTCACCACAAAAACTTGATTTTGCAGATTTTGCTGAAATTCAGGCATTTATTACAAAAAAAGGCAAACAAAACCAAAGGTTTTCTCACTTTCTGGTAGTGTACAGGTCCTCCCTGTAAATTGCTACGCAATAAATTTTTTGGGTTTCTCACTCCTTCTTGGAAATATTTTAGCTTAAAGATAAGCCGTAAGGCTAAAAATGCGTTTTTGGCCATCTTGGAAGCCATTTTTCTCATAAAGGGGGAGCAGTAGAAACTTTAATTTTTTTTTAAAACAAGCCACTGATATGTTAGCTATTCACAGGAAAAGAGTTTACTTTTGGTTATTTCTCCCATTAAGAGATATCCTGCTGACAGTATATGCATGTTTTTCGCGACGACCATATGCTTTTGTTCCCCCTCTCATGGACTTAAAATTAATTAAACCAAAAAATAATGATAAATTTATTATTAGCTGTATTATCTACCCAATATGTCATGAAATTTAATTTATTAAATCATTGAACAATAAATTAGATAATTGATGAAAACAAGAAAAAGTATTTCTCTGATGCCTGAGCATTATGCATTCATAATTATAAAGCACTAAATACTTTCTTGAGAAATTAATTAACATAAATGAGCTCTAAATATTTATATTATAAGCAATACCCAATCTTGTGATTGGGATACTCCTATTTTTAATTGAAGAATTTCTTGAATATCACATGAATATCAGGAAAATAAATGAGGTCTTTTCGTTTGATGTAGGATACTTTATGACAAATTTCACTTGATGGGCTACTAACTGAGCATGGTGATAAAGAGCTATTAATTTCAGCATCGAATTCCATTTTACCTTATTAACAGTTAAATGTTTACAAAATAATTTAATAAATAATTTAATATAAAGCCATGCTTGAAGAATTAAAATTAGTGCAACTAATTTATTCCCATACTGATCTTTACAAAATTGACATGCGTTGAGCAGTGATAAGAACTGACAAGGAAAAGTTTACTCACTAAAATATTAGTTCACAGATACTATAAAGCATACATTCTATTTTCCACAAAATAATACTGCAACAAAGAACAAGGGTATCCTCCTGTTTATAGCAATCAATCAGGAACATCCAATCACAAGATTGGGTATTGCCTATGAGATAAATATTCGAAGCTCCTTTATTTTAATTGATTTTTCAAGAAATTCTTTAGTACCTACCCCTTTATACCCTTGTTCTTTGTTGCAGTATTATTTTGTAGAAAATAGAATGTACGCTTTATAGTATCTGTGAACTAGTATTTTAGTGAGTAAACTTATTCTTGTCAGTTCTTATCAGTGCTCAACACATGTCAGTTTTGTAAAGATCAGTATGGGAATAAATTAGTTGCACTAATTTTAATTCTTCAAGCATGGCTTTATATTAAATTATTTATTTAATTATTTTATAAATATTTAACTGTTAATAAGGTAAAATGGATTTGATGCTGAAATTAATAGCTCTTTATCACCATGCTCAGTTAGTAGCCCATCAAGTGAAATTTGTCATAAAGTATCCTACATCAAACGAAAAGACCTCATTTATTTTCCTGATATTCATGTGATATTCAAGAAATTCTTCAATTAAAAACAGGAGTATCCCAATCACAAGATTGGGTATTGCTTATAATATAAATATTTAGAGCTCATTTATGTTAATTAATTTCTCAAGAAAGTATTTAGTGCTTTATAATTATGAATGCATAATACTCAGGCATCAGAGAAATACTTTTTCTTGTGTTCATCAATTATCTAATTTATTGTTCAATGATTTAATAAATTAAATTTCATGACATATTGGGTTGATAATACAGCTAATAATAAATATATCATTATTTTTTGGTTTAATTAAATTTAAGTCCATGAGAGGGGGAACAAAAGCGTATGGTCGTCGTGAAAAACATGCATATACTGTCAGCAGGATATCTCTTAATGGAGGAAATAACCAAAAGTAAACTCTTTTCCTGTGAATAGCTAACATATTAGTGGCTTGTTTTAAAAAAAAATTAAAGTTTCTACTGCTCCCCCTTTATGAGAAAAATGGCTGCCAAGGTGGCCAAAAACGCATTTTTTGCCCTACGGCTTATCTTTAAGCTAAAATATTTCCAAGAAGGAGTGAGAAACCCAAAAAATTTATTGCTTAGCAATTTACAGGGAGGACCTGTACACTACCAGAAAGTGAGAAAACCTTTGGTTTTGTTTGCCTTTTTTTTGTAATAAATGCCTGAATTTTAGCAAAATCTGCAAAATCAAGATTTTGTGGTGACAACTTCAAAGAGCCCTGTACCTTGGCAATTTTCATTATGAACGTTCTAGTATTTTTTTTCAGAATGCCTGGAGTAACTAGTTTCCATAGATATCTAACATTTTTATTTTGCATGAGTACGATTTTTTATAAAAAATGATTAAATAACATCACTTTTTTAGTATTTTGACGTGGCGGACAAACTTTGAGGGCATGTATCTCAGAAAATAAGTGGAGCAGGTAACTTTCCTTTTGGGCTTTTTCATACCTCTACACCATCAATCTGTGTACCAAATTAAAAAAAAATCCGAGTCGGTCGTGCGACCAACTTTTTTTTTCTTCGGTGATTTGGTATGGAATCGCTCTTATTGTATGTCAGTTATTAGTTATTCGAAAAGATATGAAAAAAAATGAAATGAAAGTGAATGATTAAACGAAAGTAATTAACTTATTGAGAATGATTGAACGTGACTGATGCAATGAGACGATTAGTTTAAATGCGTTTGATTTAATGAAATCAACTTGATGAAATAAACATGTGTTTAATTTAATGAAATGAACGCGTTGAAATGAAATGATGAAATGAATATAACTATCGAAAAACTTTCAATCAATCGTTCGCAATCATTACATAGACTTATATCACGTATATGACATACCACGTACATTTAATCAATCACTCTTGGTGATTGGATGCGTGAACTTGAATAATGGAATTAACGTGATTGCGTGATTGCACGTGACTGATTGAATAAACGTGATTCATATAAGAAACGTGAATGATTGTGATCTCGTTCGATTTAAGTAGCATGATTGATGAAATGAGCACTAGCTATTTATTTATTGAGTGTAACCAATTAGTTATACGAAATGAAATGAAAAAAAAAAAAAAAAACCGATGGAATGAACGTGAACGATGAAGCGAAAGTAATGAGTTCTTTGGGGGTGATTGAACGTGACTGATGCAATGAAAAAATAATAATTTAAATGTTTAATTTAATGAAATGAACATGATAAAATGAAATGATGAAATGAGTATGACAAATGAAAAACGTTCAATCAATCTCTCACGTTCATTACATAGACTTATATCACGTTGAACACATACCACGTTCATACAATCAATCACTCTCGGCAATTGGCTGAATGAACATAAATAATGGAATTGACGTGGTTGTATGATCGTACGTGACTGATTGAATGAACGTGATTCATATAAGAAACGTGAATGATTGTGATCTCGTTCGATTTAAGTAGCATGAGTGATGAAATGAGCACTAGCTATTTATTTATTGAGTGTAACCAATTAGTTATACAAAATGAAATGAAAAAAAACCGATGGAATGAACGTGAACGATGAAGCGAAAGTAATGAGTTCTTTGGGGGTGATTGAACGTGACTAATGCAAAGAAAAAAAATAATTTAAATGTTTAATTTAATGAAATGAACATGATAAAATGAAATGATGAAATGAGTATGACAAATGAAAAACGTTCAATCAATCTCTCACGTTCATTACATAGACTTATATCACGTTGAAGACATACCACGTTCATACAATCAATCACTCTCGGCAATTGGCTGAATGAACATAAATAATGGAATTGACGTGCTTGTGTGATTGTACGTGACTGATTGAATGAACGTGATGCATATAAGGAACGTGAAAGGTGGTAAGTGCGTTCAATTTAAAGAGCATGATGGAGAAAATGAGAGTTAGCTACTTATTTATTGTATGTCAGTTATTAGTTATACGAAATGATATGAAAAAAAAATGAAATAAAAGTGAATGATTAAACGAAAGTAATTAACTTATTGAGAATGATTGAACGTGACTGATGCAATGAGAAGATTAGTTTAAATGCGTTTGATTTAATGAAATCAACATGTGTTTAATTTAATGAAATGAGCGCGTTGAAATGAAATGAGGAAATGAACATGACTAATGAAAAACGTTCAATCAATCGTTCGCAATCATTACATAGACTTGTATCACGTTTAAGACATACCACGTACATTTAATCAATCACTCTTGGTGACTGGATGCTCGAACTTGAATAATGGAATTAAGGTGATTAAGTGTTTGCACGTGACTGATTGGATGAAAGTGATTTTTTTAAGAAACGTGAATGATGATGATCACGTTTGATTTAAGTAGCATGATTGATGAAATGAGCACTAGCTAGTTAATTATCGAATATAACCAATTAGTTATACGAAATGAAATGAAAAAAACAAAAAAAAACGATGGAATGAGCGTGAACGATGAAGCGAAAGTAATGAGTTCTTTGGGGGTGATTGAACGTGACTGATGCAATGAAAAAAAAAATAATTTAAATGTTTAATTTAATGAAATGAACATGATAAAATGAAATGATGAAATGAGTATGACAAATGAAAAACGGTCAATCAATCTCTCACGTTCATTACATAGACTTATATCACGTTGAAGACATACCACGTTCATACAATCAATCACTCTCGGCAATTGGCTGAATGAACGTAAATAATGGAATTGACGTGGTTGTGTGATTGTACGTGACTGATTGAATGAACGTGATGCATATAAGGAACGTGAAAGGTGATAAGTGCGTTCAATTTAAAGAGCATGATGGAGAAAATGAGAGTTAGCAACTTATTTATTGTATGTCAGTTATTAGTTATTCGAAAAGATATGAAAAAAAATGAAATGAAAGTGAATGATTAAACGAAAGTAATTAACTTATTGAGAATGATTTAACGTGACTGATGCAATGAAAAGATTAGTTTAAATGCGTTTGATTTAATGAAATCAACATGATGAAATGAACATGTGTTTAATTTAATGAAATGAGCGCGTTGAAATGAAATGATGAAATGAACATGACTAATGAAAAACGTTCAATCAATCGTTCGCAATCATTACATAGACTTGTATCACGTTTAAGACATACCACGTACATTTAATCAATCACTCTTGGTGACTGGATGCTCGAACTTGAATAATGGAATTAACGTGATTGCGTGATTGCACGTGACTGATTGAATAAACGTGATTCATATAAGAAACGTGAATGATTGTGATCTCGTTCGATTTAAGTAGCATGATTGATGAAATGAGCACTAGCTATTTATTTATTGAGTGTAACCAATTAGTTATACAAAATGAAATGAAAAAAAAACCGATGGAATGAACGTGAACGATGAAGCGAAAGTAATGAGTTCTTTGGGAGTGATTGAACGTGACTGATGCAATGAAAAAAAAATAATTTAAATGTTTAATTTAATGAAATGAACATGATAAAATGAAATGATGAAATGAGTATGACAAATGAAAAACGTTCAATCAATCTCTCACGTTCATTACATAGACTTATATCACGTTGAAGACATACCAAGTTCATACAATTAATCACTCTCGGCAATTGGCTGAATGAACATAAATAATGGAATTGACGTGCTTGTGTGATTGTACGTGACTGATTGAATGAACGTGATGCATATAAGGAACGTGAAAGGTGGTAAGTGCGTTCAATTTAAAGAGCATGATGGAGAAAATGAGAGTTAGCAACTTATTTATTGTATGTCAGTTATTAGTTATTCGAAAAGATATGAAAAAAAATGAAATGAAAGTGAATGATTAAACGAAAGTAATGAACTTATTGAGAGTGATTGAACGTGACTGATGCAATGAAAAGATTAGTTTAAATGCGTTTGATTTAATGAAATCAACATGATGAAATGAACATGTGTTTAATTTAATGAAATGAGCGCGTTGAAATGAAATGAGGAAATGAACATGACTAATGAAAAACGTTCAATCAATCGTTCGCAATCATTACATAGACTTGTATCACGTTTAAGACATACCACGTACATTTAATCAATCACTCTTGGTGACTGGATGCTCGAACTTGAATAATGGAATTAACGTGATTAAGTGTTTGCACGTGACTGATTGAATGAAAGTGATTTTTTTTAAGAAACGTGAATGATGATGATCGCGTTTGATTTAAGTAGCATGATTGATGAAATGAGCACTAGCTATTTAATTATCGAATATAACCAATTAGTTATACGAAATGAAATGAAAAAAAAACGATGGAATGAGCGTGAACTATGAAGCGAAAGTAATGAGTTCATTGAGGGTGATTGAACGTGACTGATACAATGAAAAGATAAATTTAAATGCGTTTAATTTAATGAAATCGACATGATGAAATGAACATGTGTTTAATTTAATGAAATGAACGCGTTGAAATGAAATGATGAAATGAACATGATTAATGAAAAACGTTCAATCAATCATTCGCAATCATTACATAGACTTATATCACGTAAATGACATACCACGTACATTTAATCAATCACTCTTGGTGATTGGATGCGTGAACTTGAATAATGGAATTAACGTGATTGTGTGATTGCACGTGACTGATTGAATAAACGTGATTCATATAAGAAACGTGAATGATTTTGATCTCCTTTGATTTAAGTAGCACGATTGATGAAATGAGCACTAGCTATTTATTTATTGAGTGTAACCAATTAGTTATACGAAATGAAATGAAAAAAAAAAAACCGATGGAATGAACGTGAACGATGAAGCGAAAGTAATGAGTTCTTTGGGGGTGATTGAACGTAACTAATGCAATAGAAAAAAGTAATTTAAATGTGTTTGATTTAATGAAATGAACATGATGAAATGAGTATGACAAATGAGAAGCGTTCAATCAATCACTCACGTTCATTACATACTTATATCACGTTGAAGACATACGACGTTCATTCAATCAATCACTCTCTGCAATTGGCTGAATGAACGTGAATAACGGAATTGACGTGGTTGTGTGATTGTACGTGAATGATTGAAGTAACGTGATGCATATAAGGAACGTGACAGGTGATAATTGCGTTTGATTTAAAGAGCATGATGGATAAAATGCGAGTTAGCTACTTATTTATTGTGTGTCAGTTATTAGTTATAAGAAATGAAATGAAATAAAATGAAATGAACGTGAATGATTAAACGAAAGTAATAAACTTATTGAGAGTGATTGAACATGACTGATACAATGAAAAGATGAATTTAAATGCGTTTGATTTAATGAAATGAGCCTGGTTAAATAACCATGTTTTTGATTCAATTTAATGAGCATGATAAAAATGAAATGATGAAATGAGTATGACAAAGGAAAAACGTTCAACTAATCACTCACGTTCATTATATAGATTTATATCACGTTGAAGACATACGACGTTCATTCAATCAATCACTCTCTGCAATTGACTGAATGAACGCGAATAACAGAATTGACGTGGTTGTGTGATTGTACGTGACTGATTGAATGAACGTGATGCATATAAGGAACGTGAAAGGTGATAATTGCGTTCGATTTAAAGAGCATGATGGAGAAAATGAGAGTTAGCTACTTATTTATTGTATGTCAGTTATTAGTTATACGAAAAAAAATGAAAAAAAAAATGAAATGAACGTGAATGATTAAACAAAAGTAATCAGCTTATTGAGAGTGATTGAACGTGACTGATGCAATGAAAAGATGAATTTAAATGCGTTTGATTTAATGAAAGGAACCTGATTAAATAACCATGTGTTTGATTTAATTTAATGAACATGATGAAATGAAATGATGAAATGAGTATCACAAATGAAAAACGTTCAATCAATCACTCACGTTCGTTACATAGACTTGTATCACGTTGAAGACATACAACGTCATTTATACAATCACTCCCAGTACTCGGCTGAGTGAACGTGAATATTGGAATTAATGTGATTGATTGATTGTACGTGACTGATTAAATGAACGTGATAAATGTAAGGAACGTGAATGATGATGATCGTGTTTGATGTAAGGAGCATGATTGATGAAATGTGTGTTAGATATTTATTTATTGAAAGTAGCTAATTAGTTTTACGAAATTAGATGGAGAAAAAAACAATGGAATGAACGAGAACGATGAAGCAAAAGTAATAAGTTCTTTGGGAGTGATTGAACGTAGCTGATGCAATGAAAAAAATAATTTAAATGTGTTTGATTGAATGAAATGAATGAAATGATGAAATGAGTATGACGTATGAAAAACGTTCAATCAATCACTCGCATTCATTACATAGACTTATATCCCGTTGAAAACATACCTCGTTCATTCAATCAATCACTCTCGGTGATCGGTTGAGTGAACGTGAATAATGGAATTAACGTGATTGCTTGACTGTACGTGACAAATTGAATGAACGTGATTCATATAAAGAACATGATGGTGATGATCGCGTGTTATTTAATGAGTATGATTGTTGGAATGAGCGTTATTTATTTATTTATTTTTTGAATGTAACTAATTAGCTCTACGAAATGAAATGAAAAAAAAAACCAACATCGATGGAATGAAAGTGAACGATGAAGTGAAAGCAAGGAGTTTATTGGAAGTCATTGCACGTGACTGATGCGATGCAAAAGATTAATTCAAATTTGTCTATTTAATGAACGTAAATAACAAATGTAATGCAGTTTCTTTAGTGAACATGATTTTTTTATAAACTTAACCTACTGCAATAATGAACGTGACCTATTTTTGGCTTAACGTGGCTTTTTATTTGAGTGAAAGGAATCAAAGAAAAAAAGTAAACAATGGAATGAACCTGAAAGAAGAAATGAACGTGATTAGTTTACTGAGCATTATTGAACCTGACTGATGCAATGAAAATTATTGATTTCATTTTGAATGATTTAATGAACGTTAATGACAAAGTAAATGCAACTGTTTTAACGATCGGGATTGATTGAATGAGCGTGACTTATTGCATTAATGAACGTGATTTATTTATTGATCGAGCGTGGTTTACGAAACGTGAATTCTCGAATAAGCGAAAAAACTTAAAGTTAAAGATTGATTTAACTTAAATGATGAAAGGTACGTAATTAAAAAGAAACGTTCAATCAATCATTCCCCTTTAATTCAAGCTCATTTAATCAACGAAAAGAATTTAAAAAAAGAAAACAATGGAATGAACGTGAATAATGAAATGAACGGGATGATTTTACTGAACTTGATTGAGCATGACTGGTACAATGAAAACTATAGTTTTGGTTGTGATAGATTTAACGAACGTAAATAACTAATTTAAGGCAGCTGATTTAATGAATGTGATTAAAATGGAATGAAGGTGAATGATCGCATAAATGAACTTGATCTATTTATTAATCGAACTTGTGTACAGAACGTGAATATTTAAATAAGCGAAAAAAATTACAGATTTACCGTATACTGTATGATTTTTTATTTTTCTTAGAAAAAAATATAGCTGTTTTTCAATGTAATAAAAAAACATGGAAAAATACATTTTTTAAATTTAACTCTAAATTTTTACCACATTTTAATTAAAAATAGTTTTATTGTCAAATGGCTACATCATGTATTCAAGAGACAAAAAATATTTTTGGAAAAAAAATAGAATCGACTTCAGTTGGAAATTGCTCTAAAAAGTAAAAAATAATTTTTTTCTTTGAACACCATCGAAACTACTTTTAAACAGAAGTTTTGAAGTCGGCACAAAAACGATAGGTAAAATGATATTTAACCATATTTTGCCAACATTTTTCGGAGAAACCATTGAAAATTAAAAGCAGAATATTTGTACCATTACACGAATGTGTAGTAATCAGTGAAATGTACGCGAATGCTCTAAAAGAACCTGGATTCATTAAAACTTATATTTAAAGTTGAATTGCTGTTGCGTATGATTCTATACATTGTTTTTGCGCCGACTCCAAAACTTATGTTTAAAAGTAGTTTCGATGGTGTTCAAAGAAAAAAATTATTTTTTACTTTTTAGAGCAATTTCCAACTGAAGTCGGTTCTATTTTTTTTCCAAAAATATTTCATTTCATTCTTTTTAGTGTAAATGCACTTAAAGTAATCAAAATATAGTTAAAAACTAAAAATTACGCTTTTAAATAAAGATCAGAATAAAGTTGAAATTTAGTTGAATTTCATGTTCGATTTAGTTAAGCCTTCATTCAAAAATCTCATTATCATTACTGTTTCATAGCAACCACGTTTTGTAACAATGGATTTCATATTTAATCATTTAGGACAAATTGCGTTAAATTTGACTACTTATTGATTGATATCTTCTTTAATTAAAATCGTATAATTATATAAATTTAAAAAAAAAAAACCATGCAGCTGTTCAAAAAAATCCTTGCAGACCTGCACTCGATCTCACTCAATCAGGAACTTCAACCTGACGCGTTTAACCACTTGACCATCGGGTCGCTCATTGAAGCAAGGATTTACAATACCACATATTGTTTTAAAAAACATGAAATTTTAGTTTTTCGGTCATAACTTTTTTTCTAGTGAACAACTATCGTCATATGAGTATATGGTACCTAAGTTACACCATCTCCTATCGATTAAAAAAAATCGTCCAAATCGGTTCAGTAGATCAGATGTTATGTGCGAACAAAAAACAAACATACGCTTTGAATTGAGAACCTCCTTCTTTTTTGAAGTCTGTTAAAAATTATTTTTAATGATAGTCATGGAAACAGTTTTTTCTTGTAAAAAGTAGAGGAATTTAACATTCGGTGCACTGTACTCTTGTAAATCCTTTACATTTTGACATTTAACATCGTCGTTTATTCGTACCGTGTTCTGGCCGATGATCAACTGTGTCAAATCTGATATCTTTTGGAGACTCTCTCGAGCAAGTTTTCTGTTTTTGGTTTGTAACTAGTTCCTCTGTAGCTAATGGTCTCACTCTTTTTAATACGCTTTTATTAACTTCACCTGTGGGTTTGTTTGTATGTATGTATGCAAGTAACTCTGAATAAAAGATAAAATTTACGTTCTTTGCAAATATAAAAGTAATATATTAAATATTATTAATAAAACTAAAGGCTAAACTATATTACAAGTTGATGAATTATAAGTGCGTGTAAACCTAAGTGCGGATATTCAGTAGTTTTGAAAATCAGAGGCAAATCAGTAGTGATCACAGCGGATTCGAGTGTAAAAGCGTATTTTTTAGTTTTTTAAAACAAAATTTAAAATTATTAATGATTTTACTGTGTAAGCAAAAAGTTTGTGCTAACTGAAATCTAAAATGAACACGTTTTAAAGGCTTTTCTGTATTGAATTTTTGTTTGTTCACTCTGTTAAACAACAACTAATCATTAAGAATTGCGAAGTCTAATAAATGGTAGAACAATCGAAAGTACCCCTTTTTGGGCCGCATGAATATTTTATACCTTCCAAAAAGAGAAAGAAGCTAGCGCGAAACATAAACAAAACACATATTTCATGAACTACAGAGATGAGTTGAAGCGATGGTAACGGTTGAAGTGCTCTCTGGATGCTTCTTGCATAATGTTGCCAAATGGCTACAGACATGTATTATGTCCTAGATTTTTTTCCAAATAATTATTTTGATATAAAAAGGATCTTAAATGAAAGAAAAATGCTGAATTAAATCATCTTATTTTTTTAAAAGACAAAGAAAAATATTTCATTGCAGAAAATAATTTTAAATTTGAAAGCTATCCATACGGATTCATTTAAGAGCATGTAATAGACCCGTGCTACCATTCAGAAGCTGCCTCACAAATTTTGTGACATTGAAGTTTTCAATTCGCAATTATGCTATAATTCTTTAAACGAAAACGAGAGGATAGGGTGCTCTCTCTTAGAAAGTTTGCGAAATTTAAGTGATAAGAAGGTGTTTGAGGGCCCTCCTGGAAATTTTTTCGGCCTTGAGCCTCTTAACTGCAATTTTATATTAACTTTGTTGATGAAAACGAAGGGGGGAAAAATTCGGGATCTTTCCTTTTTGAAAACACATTTTAAAATTATTTCGGGACAATTTTAATTGATTTTGGGAGGGGCCCGGGCCCTCTAGGCTCATCCCTTATATACGCCTTTGGTGTACTGTGTTGTTCTGTTGCTCGGTGAAGGCCATATGACCCTGTGTGCATTACGATATTTCAGTGCTATTGACTGTGCGCTGATGTAATTAACACCTTGTCCCTTCGTCTTTAGGGCGCTTTTCCACTTAACGACACGACAACGACAAAAGTCGGACAGAAATACTGCAACGATAAGTACCGTTTCGTGGCGTCTACAGCACTGCTTTTCCATTCGACCGATATCGTTTCTCCGATCGGGTCATTTTCCACCGCATTTCATTTCGAAGCACCGGTATGTTCGCATGTATTTATTATTATGGCTCCTCAATTTAACAGACTACGACTGTTAGATTTACTTTACCCTCCGTAAAAAAAGGAAACAGATAAAGAAAATATATTGGGTGCTGGGTGCATGATACTCACAATTTTATTACATTTCCACCTTGTTTACTGAAGAACGAAACGCATACTATCAGAATGAAAATCTGAGCTTTTCTGTCGCAATGAAGATCGTCTGAGCAACAGTAGTGAAACAAAATATTAAGTGAAATGAATTAAAATTATTTTATTGCTACATTCTTTATTTATCGTCTGCAAATTCAAGCTTACATTTTATTAATGCAGCGATGTTAAATTTAAATGCCATTTCTATGTGTTGCTCCTTCAAAGAAAGTAAACAAATGAAAGAATGTCGTCCCGATTTTAAAGGCGAGACAGATGCCATCCGACACGAATGGACGGCAAACGTCATCGTTTGGTCGGAGACGACACAATCGTCCTAGAATCGGGAGATGGGAAAGCGCATAACATATTTTAACGCATTTTTTGGGGGCCAATGTCGGATGACCACAATCGTTTACGATTTATCGTTGTCGTGCCGTCAAGTGGAAAAGCGCCCTTACACGTCCCATTTTCTAACCGAATTGGTAGTTGTAAGAAGACAAATACAGTGGAACATTGGTGACTTGACACCCCAAGGGACAGCGGGAATAGGTCAACTTAAGAGGGTGTCAATTTACCGAGGTTCCGTAATTTCATCTATTGTGGTGTTTTCAGTATTGATTATTTACTAGGCCTAACTAAAAACGCTTTAAAAAGACTTCAGCAAATGATTTGACCTTTCTTTCATTTTGTTTGAAAAGAACGTAACAAAATAGGACAATTTTGAATACCAACAAAGTGTGGTGACTGTCGCCCCTGTAGCGAGAATTCTCGAAAAGAGCTCTGCCGGGAAAGCAATAAATTGACTGACCCATAAGCAGAATTCTCAGAAATGGTCAATGTGAAAGAATAGTGATAGCAAAAAGTGGACTAAAATAGCAAGTGGGTGCCGACTTAAAGAGGCTCCTGTGAGTGTTGATCAAGTGAGAGAGGTTTGCACATATTGAAATTACCATCTGGCCAACCATGGAAAACATATATATCGACTTACCGAGGTTGTCGTGTTATCCGGAGTGCCACAGTAATTGTCACTACTGTTGCTCCAACCCTCGTAGATTGATCTTATAATTCATGATAAAAGCAATGCGATTTACTGAAAAGCTTATTTTTTATTTTATTTTTAAAAGTATAATTTTTATTATTTTTCTCTCGTAGATCACTTTCATCTGGTGCTTAGTGGTGCTGTACAACACACCAGCAGCGATTGGCCAGACGCCAACCTTACCACTCATCATAACACTCCCCATCCACGTTCAGAATGGCTTTAGGACGAATCCATCCAATAATAATGACGATGGTGCAAGCGAAGAGAGATACGGGGAGCAGACCATGGTCAAAAACACTTTTGGTTCAACCGAAAAGGACAACCAAGACGACGAAGACGACCAGTCCAACTTCAACCCTCAACCGAGCTTTCTCACGTTCAACCCCAACAACAAAGTCCTGCTGTTGCAGATCAGCGACTTCATTTCTGCAACAGCACCCGACCACCAAGAGTCTGTTGGTGGCGGGAATTTGCCAGAAGTTGAAGATTCGGAAGAAGAGGACCACACTTACCAAGACACCATGCTCAACACGAAAAAGAACCCCTCCTGGCAGGATCAGGAGTTCTACGACTTCGAAGACTACGTCAGGAGGTTGGAGCATAAAAGGAGAAGACGGCCGAAGAAGACGTCTAAAAAGACGTCTAAGCGGAGGTTTCCGGGACCAGCTGATAGCTTCGAAGATGACGTCTACGGCTCGGACCCGGTCGTCCATTTCTTGAGAAATAGGGGGAAAGAGACGAATCGTGGATTTCATTTCGGACATATGCCACCAAATGATGATAATAAGTTTAAATTAGAAGACTGGTGGACGTATTAGGAGCTTCAGGTGCATGGCACCGGAGACAGACCCGTCATTTAAAGGGATGGGGGGCCCCTTTGGCTTTGAGAAATTAGTGTACTTATGCAGGGTCCTCCGTTTTATTTTTCAAGATCTTTATTTTCATTACAGTTCGTCCTAGATTAATATTTCCATTGACAAAGATACACAGAATGAAAAGCCAAGCTAAAATGTTGAAAAGTTGAAGCGAAAAAAATAAATTAATAGTGAAGCAATACAAAATAAAACGTTTCAACGGGCTGAAGGTCCCCTAACTATTATTTTTTTTGGAAAAAAAAGCTCAATTGAAAAATAATTCCAACGCAATAAAATTATAAGTTTTGCAATCAAAACTCGAAATTCGAGTTCAAAGTTTTCAGAGCTCGTCATTCTTCTGAAGCCACTTCATCACTGTCAGTGACTACAGCTCCCCCCAAAGAGCGTTATTGACAGAGAGTGTAAAGTGGGGTAAGTCACAAAAAGCTGGTGTTTCATATCTCAACGAATATGAGTAGAATTAATGTCAAACTTTTTGTATTGGAATTGTTTTTGTGTGCTCTTAATTTCCCTAACGTTTTGTGAGGGGGACCTTCAGTCTGCATAAATAGTTCGTATATTGAGTTTTTTTTTTTTTTTTTCACTTCAAACTTCTAATATTTAAATTCTGCGCTTTATATTGAGCATTTTTGACGCTAGAAGCATGCATCTAGAACGAACGGTTGTGAAAATATGACAAATAAAATGGAACACTATATGTGTGGGCGCAGTTTTTCGTTTTTTTTTTTTTTTTTTTGGCATAATACGACATCAAACACATACCCGTCGCATCCTCTGGAAAATCCTGAAACGACTGGAGAAATCTCCTCCCCTTCAATACTACGTTCGAATTTTGCTGATGGTAATCGACGGATGCTGCCATCTATCTGCGTGCAAAGATGCATATTGAGGCTACACTCCGCAAATTATTAGGGTCAAGATTTCGTATGACAGATTTGTAAAGGCATGCAGCGTTGCTGATCTTCAAAGAAGTGTCGGGCCTACTTTATGACATGTCACACCGAGCTGAGGAAAAAATGTAGGATAAAAACAAAGACTAACACTTTCATTTGTATAAATTCATAATATCATTCAAAACTGTAGCATTTGGTATGTGACATTAAAAGTATTTTTATTGCTGTGTGTATCAATAATATTAATAATATTTAATGTAATATTTATGCGTGCATAGTAATAATCTATGTACAAGTAAAAACAAAAAATTCTGTCATGAACTGAACGAGCCGACTTTCCCCTTTACCAACGTCAACATTCTACCAAATGATCAATATTCCTTTAATTGTCTAAAACTGCAGATGAATATGAAGCAGATAATTTCTGCACAGAATTTCGATTTCTAAAAACAAAAAATATAACTCTCTCTCTCTCTCTCTCTCTAAAAAAAAAAAAAAAAAAAAAAAAAAAAAAAAACAGTTTGTTCGAATCGGACTTTTCACTCAAAAGCTATTAGGGGGAGGTAGGTTGCTTAAACACAAACGAAAAATATTTCGAATTAACGAATTAAACGAAAAATAGTTCAAAAGTGAACTACAGAAATGAGGTGCCGTTTGCCGATATCTTTCAAACGAAAAAAAACAAATTAAGTCGGACTGTCCACTTATAAGTTATTAGGGGGAGACAAACCGACAGACAAATTACATTTCACTAGAAGCAGTTTTTTTTCTACATAAGACGAAGTTTGTTCTTATTTTTTCAATTAGAAAGGTTCTGATTTAGCAAAAATCCGAGGCAAGTTCAAGTTTTCCTACTGTAACCCGGAGTTAAAGAGCGAACTACTGCACTGCAAAAAAATAACTGTTGCTTTTACAGTGAAATACTGGCAGCAGAAGTTCCAGTTTAAAACTAAAATGCATGATAATAACCTGTTAAATTAGCAATTTTGCAGTTTATTACTGTAAAACAGTAATTTTAGTTTATCACCACAAAATTAGCTGTATTCTACTGCAAAAACAACACTGTAATACTGGCAGCAGAAGTTCCAGTTTAAAACTGCAAAATGTACAGAAATAAACCAAAATTAACAGTTTTACAGTTTATTACTGTAAAGTAGCAATTTTAGTTTATTGCTGTAAAATTGGTAATTTTTACAATTTGTTACTGTAAAATTAGCTGTATTATACTTTAAAAACCGAATTTGAAATCAACTCTGCGCCTATGACTCTTCCTTATCAAGTCGTAGCTTAAGTTGAGCTACGACTTATCAGCTCCGCCTTGGTTCAAAGTAAAATCATGTCATCCGCCCTGCACACAAATTCTCTAAAATGCACACTTCTCCCAAATAATTTGCTTAGTAATGCTCCATAATTTGCAATTAATTCAAGGTCCTTTCCCATTTGATTTCGGAGTCAGTTGTTGCACATTTACAGCCAACGCCAAGAACAATTACTAACTGCTGTTTCATCCAACAACCCCTCTGTCATTCTAATTTGTCTTCATTTTCGTCTCCCGAGTTTTGCGTTGCAAATTTCTTGCCCCTCCCTCAACCCTTTCCTCCTTCGAATGGGTCTTCGGCAACAAGTCGAACCATTTCTATTCAGATTTACTATGACGTGAGTCAGACATGGCGTTAGTCAATTTCAATTTAATTTTTTTTTTTTTTTTTTGCTTTCAATCAAGGCAATAGTCGAATTATACAGGGTGTCCACTCCAATCGTGGACCAATAGCTAGTTTCTAAACCGTTAGAGATAAGCATATAGTTGATTTAGGAAAAAATCTCCAAATTATGAAAGGAATTTTGAGTCTATTCAATGTTTTTCAAAAAATCAAATTTTGAAAGAGTTACGAAATTTAAATTTTTATACAGCCCCCCAGTCCTATCAATCATATTTAGTAAAACATTCTTGACACTGTAACGTTTAAAACTAAAAAAAAATCACTCCTCTACCACAAAAATTGACCGAGTTATTACGTTTTGAAAAATGAAGATTTTGCATTATTTCATGACGTCATCCAGCGATCTCTTAAGGGACCGTATGCGAAATCCTTCAAAATCTTGATTTTTCAAAACGTCATAACTCGGTCAATTTTTGTGGTAGAAGAGTGATTTTTTTTAAGTTTTAAACGTTACAGTGTCAAGAATGTTTTACTAAATATGATTGACAGGACTGGGGGGCTGTATAAAAATTTAAATTTCGTAACTCGTTCAAAATTTGATTTTTTGAAAAACATTGAATAGACCCAAAATTCCTTTCATAATTTGGAGATTTTTTCCTAAATAAACTCTATGCTTATCTCTAACGGTTTAGAAATTAGCTATTGGTCCACGATTGGAGTGGACACCCTGTATACAGCGAACTGACGAGGCAAACATCTCATATACAGAACACAATTACAGTCAAACCTGTTTATCTCGAGCCTGCCTATCTCGAAAACCTCTCTATGTCGAAATTTTCCAATTTTCCTGCTTTTACAGCATAAATTTAATGTTTTTTCTTACGTTTATCTCGAATGATTTTTCTCGATAACGTCTATGTCTCGAATTTCGACGTCTCTCATTTTGGAATTTCATCTCCAGTGACCTTATAAACGGTATAACTTGGTGACAAAAATCATCTTTTGCACAATCATTCAAAGATTACGTTCTTACTTTAAGGTATTCATGAACTTGCTATCGATATATCATCACAATTAGTAAAACGTGGACCCACAACATGTACAGTAAAATATTCAACAATGTCAATGCAAAACAATCTCTTAAGTATTTGACTTCGTTCCAAATCTTTATTTTTGTAAATTTTATCACAACCTATGTATCTCGAAACCTCCGTGTTTCGAACTTTTCTTCTATTCCGTAAAATTCGAGATAGACAGGTTTGACTGTACAAGAAAAAAAAAAGAAAGAAAAAAAAAAGAACTATCGCAAAACATCCGATCGAGGCTTTTGCCTTACAATTAGGGGTGCGATATCGATGACAAAACATCGGTGGTATTGATACATCGACCGAGAAACTTCGATGTTTTCAAACATCGACCTTTTTCCAGTAACCCCCTCATTACATCGCTTCTCCTCGCTATAAAGTTCAGTTGGATATATCGAATTTTTTTGTTTGTCTCCCGAAAAAACATCAACTGTAAGACATCGATGGTATTTATAGAAAACTCTCAACAGTCATATACACTGCTCGACATTGAAAATGCAACACCAAGAAGGAGTGGTCAGAAATTGATGAAATTTGGTAAGAAGACAGAGACAGCATGGAACAATAAGTGATATTTATTTCAAAATAAATAAGCAAAATTTAGAGCGAGGACGGCGTCGGCTCAGTAAGAAGTAGGACCACCGCGGACAGCGATGCACGAAGAAACACGTCTAGGCATGGAGGCAATAAGCCTGCGGATGGTGTCCTGAGGGATGGCACTCCATTCCCTTTCAACCATTTGCCACAGTTCGTCCTCTGAACGAGGCAGTGACAGGTTCTGCAAACGGCGTCCAATCACGTCCCACACATGTTCGATTGGTGACAAGTCAGGAGAGTATGGTGGCCAGGAAAGCATCTGTACACCTCGTAGAGCATGTTGGCTGATTCGAGCACTGTGAGGCCAGGCGTTATCCTGTTGAAAAATTGCATTTGGCAGACCCTGAAGGTAGGGGATTGCCACCGGCCGCAGTACATTATCTACATATCGTTGGGTCGCCATAGTGCCCCGAATACGAACTAGAGGTGATACGGAATTGTATGCAATAGCGCCCCAAATCATTATGCCACGTTGTCGCGTTGTGGGGCGTTCCACAATTACTGCCGGATTCGATCTTTCTCCACGTCGACGCCACACACGTATGCGATGACTATCGTTGGACAAACAGAAGCGGGATTGATCAAAGAGCACTGCGGTTTGCCATTCTACCATCCACGTCGCTCTGGTCCGGCACCATTCCAAACGTTGGAGTCTGTGCTGTGAGGTCAATGGCAGTCTTCTTAGCGGGCGCCGTGATTGCAGGCCACGTGCAACCAGTCGACGGGAAATGGTTCTGGTCGACACAGGAACATCCAGGGTATCTTGCACGTGCTGCAGAATCGACGTACAAGTGACTTGCGGGTCCGCCACAGCTTGTCGGTGAATCCGTCGATCCAAGCGGTCTGACGTCACTCTGGCTGCACCTGCACCCCTCAATGTGGCTACATTTCCTCTTTCCAACCATTTCCGACACAGCCGATGCACAGTGTTTGCATCCATGTGGGTATCAGCTGCAATTTGACGTATGGACCAACCTTCCCTTCTCAGTCCGATCACCATACCCCTTGTAAAGTCGTCTATATGCTGGAAGTGTCTTCGTTGAGGACGGCGTGGCATTTCCTCCTATCACACGTATCCTTCGAGACAAAAACCAAATTTCTCCGATAATTAGTCTGGCAGAAAAACCAACATGAACATAGCCCACTTTTCAACTTCATTCTCTTATATCTTACTTCACGTGTGTCGGAGAGCTGCTCATTTCTTATCATTTGCATAACTCAGTGACGTGAGTCTACGGTAAAATTTGCATGAATTTCTGACCACTCCTTGGTGTTGCATTTTCAATGTCGAGCAGTGTATATACTGCAACTACTGATTAGCGATGTAACTCTTTTACTGCATATTTTTGTTATTGTTATTTTTTTATCATTTTATTTATTTATTTTATTTATTTATTTATTTTCATTTATTTATTGATTTTTATTTTGCTGAAGTTTCAAATACCGACAACGAAAAAAATATCAAATGGAAAACGTAATAAAAAACATCGTATAATAGTTACATAAACAACCTTAAAATAAAAAAATCTGGTATGGACCCCACACTACTTCCTTTTACGTGTAAATTTCTTAGTAGTTGCCTTAAGTGTTAAAAAAAGTGCTTGGAGTGAGCAAGGTAACAATTCAAATATTTACTCCCCTAATCTGCCACGAAACAATGCAAAAAATATTTTGCAATGGTTAATTTTCTAAATATTGCTGATTTTAATATCATTCAGTGAATTTTTCGCAAAATATCGCCAATAGCGCCAAGTTGAACCCAAATTCGAAAAATATTTTTTTCGCCAAATTTGTCGCTAACTTGGCGATATGTCGCCAAGTTGGCGTCAAACGGCGACCAAAAGCTTGGCGACATATCGCCAAGTGGTCGCGCCAATTCATATCACTTGAGTCTGCATTGAAATTAACACTGATTTACCCCAAAAAAGGGGTAAAACACCCCCTTGGGAACATTCAAATGCAACCACAAGGGGAGGTGCACAACTAGACCATCCTCAGAGCCTACATACCAAGCTAGAAGCTTCTACGGCATATAGTTTTTGAGTTATGCGACCCACATACGCACACACGTACATACAGACGTCACGAGAAAACTCGTCGTAATTAACTCGGGGGTGGTTGAAAAAAATTTTTCGGCTGCTTATATGTTGCTAGGTACATATACACGTGCTGACAGGTCAAAAAAACTAAGGAATTTTCATTCGGGGGTGAGCAAAATCAAAATTTAGACTCAAATTTGAGTGATTTTTTTTTCGCGATCACAATACTTCCTTTACTACGTAAAAAGAAGTAAAAAACAAACATCGACCGTAAAAAATTGATGATGATTATAGACATATTTTACTAATGAGAAAGCTACTATACAGTACTGATTAATAATGTAAATTTTTTGATAAGAATACTTATCGTATATTTTAACCCATTACTGCCTAGCGTCCCTTTTTAGGGACGTTCCAGAAAAGGGTCTGAATTTCCCCAAAATGACCATTTCAACCAAATAATAGTGTTCAATGAGTACCTTGGTATTGTTTCAATTCGTTATAAACAGATTGCAGCACATAACCATTGTAAAGTGTGTTCTGCAGCCGTTTTAATACGATCTGCATCAAAAATGACATCGTTCACAATCTCGAGAAAAAAAGCTAAGTTTTCAAAGTTATTCCCAGCTTCCCAGTTTATGTTCATTGCTGATTTTATTTCTTCCTATAAAATGTCTTTTTAAATACACTGGCGGAAAAAATCCCAACACCAAGAAAAATTTACTGTGGAGTAATGGAACTTGGGTAATGCAATTGTCTAGTTGACATGTTTAATTGATTAAATGTACAAGATCACTGGCTAATTTAAGCTCAAGAAAATGCTGAGCAAATGTGAAATTATGTTAATTTAATAGAGGGTGTAACCTCCAGAATTTTGAAGGCAAGCCTGAAAGCGTGCATGCATTATGTCATACAGGTGCCGAATGTCACTTTGTGGTATGGAGTGCCATGCTTGTTGCACTTGTTGTGTCAATATTAGGACCGTCATTGCTGACTGTGGATGATGCTCGAGGTGCCGTCCAATGATATCCCATACGTTATCAATTTGAGACAGACCTGGTGATTTTGCAGGTCATGGTAACATGTCAGCACTCTGTAGAGCACATTGCGTTACAGCAGTGATGTGAGGGCGAGCGTTATCCTGTTGGAAAACTCCACCTCGAATGCTACTCATGAAGAGCTGTACGACTGGTTAAATTACCAGACTGACGACAAATTTTCAGTCAGTGAGTTTGGGATAACCACAAGAGTGCCCCTGTTGTTGGAAATTGCTCCAGAGACCATGACTCCAGGTGTGGGTCCCGTGTGTCTAGGCCGTAGACCGCTTGGATGCAGGCGGTCCCCTGGCCTCCTTCTGACCAATATACAGCCACCACTGGCACTAAGGCAGAATCGGTTTTCATCAAAAATTACAACAGATCTCCACTCCGACCTCCAGTGAGCTCTGTCTTGGCACCACTGCCGTCAAAAACGGCAATGGTTTGCAGTCAATAGAATACTGGCTACAGGCTGCCTGTCTCGGAGCTGTCCTTGAAGTAAACATTTTCTTACCGTTCCATGTGTCACGACGGTACCATCTACAGCTCGAATGTCAGCCGCAGATGCAGTACAATGCGCCACAGCCGTACGCAAGATTCGGCGATCTTCCTTTTCAGTCGTGCCACGTGGCAGCTCGGAACTCGATCTTCTTGAGGTAGTACCATCCCTTGACCATAGCTTCCAATAAAGAAATAAATTGCAAAACGCTGCTGATCCATAGTTAATCATTAAAATCTTTATACGTCAACCAATACAACTTATGACACATGAACACACTTAAACTAGGCTAACATTGTTTTGAAATGAATGAATACCTCTGTGCATAAAAATAAAAACATCCAACACAAAGTATAACAAGAAGTTCTGTCAAGAACTAAACGAGCCTACTTTCCCGTACATCGACATCGGCATTCTCGCATCTGATCATTATTCTCTTGATTATCTGAGACTTAAAATTATGTCAAACATACCTTTTTAGCACTTAGAGCTGATTTCGAAAAGCAAAATATACCCCTTTCATCAGATAAAGTAGACACGTAAAAAGTAATTAACGAATAAATAAAGTTTTGTCGCACCTTTTAAAGAGTGTAACTGTTCCTCCGTAGAAAAAATCCTCATCGTTTTCAAAAAAAAAAAAAAAAAAAGAATAATAATAATAATAATAATAATAATAAAATAAATAAATGAATAAATAAAAGTATAAAGAGCATCAAAACACATTTTATCAAAGAAAGAAAAAAAAAAAAACTCGTCCGTTAATAAAATGTCTCGAATTTCACTTTTAATCTGTTGCCAGTTGTTAAATATAAATAAAGAATAAAATGTTCTCGTGAATGAAAAATTTTTGTTACAAAAAAAACATCGTCTGCCAAAAAAAAAATAATAATAAATAAAATAAAACAAATTTATAAATAAACAAAAAATCGTCTGCACAGTCAGTAATTTTTTTTTCTGAGCCTGCATTTCCGCCATGTTTGCGGAGTCGGAGTCGGAATCAGAGTCCTCATAGAAGATTACTCAGAAAAGTACGTTACAAACATTATTTATCAAAACCATTTTCTTACAAAGTTAGTTTGAAGGAAATCCGACTTTAAGTTCAGGATCAACATTCAACTTAAATTCCCCGTAGACGCTAATGTTAATTTTTTTTTCTGAACGGTTCAATATTAAACGAAAAATGGTTCAAATCAAAAAGCGAAATATGGGAATGCATGGGAAAGCCTCTCCGAGATCTCTCAAACAAAAAAAAGTTTATTCCATTCGGATGGTTCACTCAAAAGTTATTAGGTGGGGAAAGGTTGCTTGAACGGTTCAATGTTGAACGAAAAAGTGTTCAAATTGAAAATTTTAATACGGTAATGAAGTATCCTTGCTGAGATCCTTCGAACAAAAAAAAGTTTTTTTTAAATCGGACTGTTCACTCAAAAGATATTAGGGGTGACAGCTTGATTGAGCGGTTCAATGTTGAACGAAAAATTGTTCAAATCGAAAATGTAGATACGGGAATGAAGTATCCTTGAAAAGATCTTTCGAACAAAAAAAAGTTTGTTCAAATCGGATTGTTCACTCAAAAGTTAGCATCGCGGGACCGGTTGTTTGAACGGTTCAAAGTTGAACCAAAAATTGTCGAAATCAAAAAATCAAATATAGGAATGAGCTGCACTCGCTGAGATCTTTCGAACAAAAAAAAAATTATTAAATTCGGACGGTTCACTCAAAAGTTATTAGGTGGAGAAAGGTTGCTTAAACGGTTCAATGTTGAACCAAAAGTGTTCAAATTGAAAATTTAAATACGGTAATAAAGTATCCTTGCCGAGATGCTTCAAACAATAAAAAGTTTGTTTAAATCGGACTGTTCATTCAAAAGTTATTAGGGGTGACAGCTTGATTGAGCGGTTCAATGTTGAACGAAAAATTGTTCAAATCGGAAATGTAAATACGGGAATGAAGTACCCTTGAAAAGTTCTTTCCAACAAAAAAAAGTTTGTTCAAATCGGGCTGTTCATTAAAAAGTTAGTATCGCGGGACCGGTTTTTTGAACGGCTCAAAGTTGAACCAAAAATTATTCAAATCAAAAAATCAAATATGGGAATGAGCTGTACTCGCCGAGATCTTTCCAACAAAAAAAAGTTTTTCCAAATCGGAATGTTCATTCAAAAGTTATTAGGGGGGGACAGACAGACCGACAGACCGACCGACCGACCGACCGACCGACCGACCGACCGACGCACAAATTCCCCATCTCAATACCCTACTTTCAAATTTTTAATTTTTCGATATTCATTTTACCTTTTTATTTTTTTAACTTGGCGATATTTTTTGGACTTGGCGATATTTTTTTAACTTGGCGATATTTTTTGGACTTGGCGATATTTTTTAGATGCATTAAGCTACTTTTGATACTTTTTTCGTCATTCTTTTATTTTTAACGGGAAAGTAGGCTAAAAAACGACAAACGCGCAAGAATACTGCAGACACGTGTTTCGGTGTTACAAGGAACGTTTTTTTAAATGCTTAAGTGTGAGCTTATGGAGGCACATAAATTCCAAAAAATCCTTCAAGTTCACTAAACTTGTTGCAAAAATTATATGAGATCACTTTTATTCCAAACTGAGTTTCCAATAGAATTTTACGTCCTTAGCTTAAAATAATAATGTAAAGTAATGAAAACTAAGAGTCCTAAAAAGAACAATGAAAAAATAAATTTAAAAGGGGTAAAAAGGAAAAAAGTTAAAACAAAGCAGTAAGTAATCGCCCCTAAGCCAGGGCTAAAGGCAGAAACATGCAATACCCCAAGCAGCATATTCTCATCAGCCGATGATCGGCCATTCATCGAAACCCGATGAAATTCTCATCGGCCGATGATCGGATTCGATGAGTTCTCATCGGGAATTGCTTCAAAGTGTCTCATCGGCCAAACAGAATTCGAGCAGCAAAATCCGATGAGTTTTGCTCGAAATCCGATGAGATTGGAGCAATTTACGAGCAGTGCAGTCCCGCGCCGATGGAATTTAGGATCCATTTTGGATGCTCGGCTTATTTTCATCGGGAAAGTGGATCGAAAGGAAATCGATT